>JAODXP020003114.1:0-10000 GCA_027497455.2 Sardinella longiceps
GCCGCGTCCTCACACTAACACCAGTACCTGTCGGTAACCCCTCCCCTTTGCACTCACTCACGTTTCATTTGTTTTCTTTATATTTAAGTTTAAACACATATTTATATTATTGCATTATGCATACACTACACAACATTCTAACATCTACACGCTAAAAACAACATACCAACATTCCTACGCTAAAAACATGTAAAGACGACACATACACTTTCATTTCATATAACATTCAAACTTTATTAAAAACCTTGACGCTACATAGTCACGAAAATGAGTGCACGCATTTTGGTAGATTATGTTCCGTTAAGTATCATTTCCATTATCACATCTATCAAGTATCATTTCAGTAATTTATGTTTGTTTGCTTTACCATGACCGCGCCGTTCCTGGACCGAGTCTGGCCAGCTTGCCGGGTGCGTGCGTCGCGGTGTTGTGTCCGGGTGGAACCTTCGGCTGTCAAGACGGAGCAAAGAGTTCCTACGCCTTAAGAGCGCTCCAGCCGCGTCCACCTTCCATTCCAGCCATGGGGAAATTTAGCTTTGCTTTCAGCTTTCTGTTATCTTATTTTGTATTACATAATTTTGTATTTCTTTATCTATTTCATTTCATATAGTTTATTTCTTCATGTGGGTTTATTGGGGTTTCTTTTGAAATGGGTTTATTATTTCTTAGTCTTAATTGATTTTGTCATTTTCCCTTTGAGCTCATTATGGTTTGGTTAGAGGAGTACTTAAGCTGGTCTTTTGTCTCACTTTGGTTAGATGGTGGTTAGGGTCTCTTCTGTTATGTTTGCTTAAGTTATGCTCTTTATTTTGGGCCCAGATCCTTATGTTATTTGGTATGATTAATTTTGAGAAAATAAATTCTCATTTTTGTTACCACTTTATCCTCTGCGTCTCTTGCCTACTGCTTGGTCCCTCACATATGGTGGCAGCGGTGGGATCCTGCCAGTAGGGGGCGCAGTTGGACATTTATTTTTTTTTCTCTCCTACCACTTTCTCAATTTTTTTTCTTTTTCTTATTTTTTTTCGTGAGTGCATCCCTCTAATGATGACGAGCCGAGGCGGCAGAGGGAGAGGAATGCAGCGTACAACAATACCGGAGCCGATGACTCGCACATCTGATGGCAGCACAGAGGACGAAGAGATTCAAGGAAACAGCGGTGAGGACCGGAGTGAACCAACTTTGAATGACCTGGCCAGCCTCCTGCGTAATCATATTACAGCCCAGGATGCCCGGGAAGCTCGACACACTCAGGAAATGGCCGAGCAGAGCAGACGGTTTGAGGCACTCAAGCAACAGTTCGGGCTGCTGCGGCTAAGCATGGATGGCCAGCAACGTTCATCGCAGCCACCAGGGGGAGCCCTCGGTGGAGCCAGGCTTCAGCAAGATGACTGTGAGGCTGAAGATGAGGTGGAACTGCCCCGTCCTCTGCCACAAAGCTTTTGTCCAGGTCGGCACCGTTTCTCTGAGCCCAGGTTGGAGAAGCTGTCAGATTCAGATGATGTGGAGCACTTTCTTATCACCTTTGAGCGGGTTGCTGTGGCTTGCCAGTGGCCGCGTCGAGACTGGACCCTTCATCTTGTACCACTGTTGACGGGGAAGGCCCGAAGCGCATATGTTCACATGGATGGGGATGAAGCCCTAAACTACAATCAGGTGAAGACAGCCATATTGCGTAAATATGACATCAACCCAGAAACATACCGCCAAAGGTTCCGATCGCAAGACGTTGGTCCTGAGGAGAGTCCAAGAGAACTCTATGTCCGATTAAAGGAACTCTACATAAAGTGGATCCAACCCCGAGGTAAAACTGTGGAAGAGGTGGGTGAAATTCTTATTCTCGAGCAATACCTTCGCATGTTGTCCCCTGAGTTGCAGGTCTGGGTGCGTGAACACAACCCAGAGACAGCGAGTGGCGCAGCAGAGCTGGCAGATGTTTTCGTGGCAGCAAGGAAGAAGAACCAGCCCTGGGCCTATAACACCTGGAAGAATGGCAGAGATCCGCGCAGACCTCCCCCACTCAACATCCTCCGCGGTACCCCCAGGTGCCGGGTAAGCCTCCCTTGAGGGAGACATCTGCCTTCTCACCACGACCAACCAGCCAGGTACCTGTTTGCTTCCATTGTGGCCAAGAAGGCCACACAAAACCAATGTGTCCCAAGAGGGCGCCGAAGGGGTTGAACATGTGTTGTGTTTCTAAGCCTAAAGCCGAACCTGAAACAAAAGTAGAACAAAGAGTTAAATCAAAGTTGAAAACCATCAATGTACATGTGAATGGCAAACAGTTCCAGGCCCTCATTGATTCTGGCAGTGATCAAACGCTGGTTCATCAGCGGTGTGTCGCCCGTGGAGTGATCAAGAGTTCAAGCCCCATCCCTGTTCGCTGTGTCCATGGAGACGAGAAGCTGCTGGCAACTGCTGACGTATACCTGAAGGTGCAGGGGCAGGTGTACCTCCTGACAGTAGGTGTCTCCAATAACCTTCCCTTTTCTGTGGTGTTGGGCAGAGATCTTCCTGTTCTCCCTGATCTATTGCAGACAAAGTCGATGTGCAGTGTGGCGGTGACCAGGTCTCAGGCGAAGCGTGGAGAAGAGTCGCCATTGCTGCTGAGTGCCTTGTCCTTCTTTGATGCGGACCTGGAAGGAGTTCCTGGGAAGACCCGTAAGTCGCGCAGCCAGAAGAGGCAAGACAAGTTCCAGTACACCCTCAGTCGCATGTCTCCTGAACCTCTTTCCCAGCCACCGCTAGGGTTCAAGCTACCGCTGAATCTGGTGGAAATGCAGCAAGCTGACCCCAGTTTAGTGAGCCATCTCCAGAAGGCACAAGAGCAGGACGGAACATCCACACCTGACCAAGGTACTGGGGAGAGATATTTCCTAAAAGCGGGCATACTCCACCGCCAGTGTGGGCCATCTGTGCAGTTGGTGGTTCCTCATGGTGCCCGAGATGCTGTCCTTACCCTGGGTCATTCCATACCCTGGGCTGGGCATCTAGGGAAGCATAAAACAGCAGCGCGCATTAAGCGTCACTTCTTTTGGCCGGGAATAGGGGGTGATGTTGCTAAGTTCTGCAGGAGTTGCCCTCAGTGCCAGCAAGCTCCAGTGAGGGGTCCCCCAAGAGCTCCTCTTCAGCCTCTGCCGGTCATCAGTGTCCCTTTCCAGCGTCTGGGAATGGACGTCGTGGAGCCTGTGGAGAAAAGCAGAGCTGGTAACCGGTTCATGCTCGTCATTACCGACTACGCAACCAAGTACCCAGAGGTGTTCCCCCTGAAGTCTGTGAAAGCAAGGTATGTGGCTTCTTGTCTGGTCCAGTTGTTCTCCAGGGTGGGCTTTCCGGATGAAATCCTCACGGACCAAGGTACCAACTTCATGTCCACCCTGATGAAGCAAGTATACCATCTGCTGGGCATCCAGAGTCTCCGCACCACTCCATACCATCCACAAACAGATGGGTTAACCGAGAGATTCAACCAGACGCTCAAACAGATGTTGAGGAAGTTCGTCAATGAGACCGGCTCCGATTGGGATCTATGGTTGCCATATATCCTCTTTGCTTACCGTGAGGTACCTCAATCATCCACGGGCTTCTCGCCTTTTGAGTTGTTGTATGGCAGGGAGGTGAGGGGGCCTCTAACTCTGCTGCGAGAGCTCTGGGAGGGAAGTCGTGGGAATGAAATGCCTGTTGATGTTGTCTCTTATGTTCTTCAGATGAGAGAGAGATTGGAGAGGATGAGCACTCTGGCACAGACTCACCTTGCGGAAGCGCAGCGACAACAGAAGACCTGGTATGATCGAACGGCTCGCCAGCGGAGTTTCGAACCGGGGCAGAAGGTCTTGATGTTGCTGCCAAGCCAGGAGAGCAAGTTGCTTGTGAAGTGGCAGGGGCCCTTTGAGGTGGTAAAGAAGCTCGGGCCTACCACTTACGAGATCGCGACTCCAGGACAGGGCCGGTCCACCAAGGTGCTGCATGTCAATCTCCTGAAAGAATGGGTTGCTAGACCTGAAGGGAGAGAAGTGATGCTCATCAGACGAGTTGAGGAAGAAGAGGAAATGGATGACCAGTACTTACCTGTGTCTGCTCCTGTGGCCTTGGACCTTGACCATCTTTCTGAGGATCAGCAGTCCCAGGTGAGAGATCTGTGCACTCCTCTACTCTTCTCTGAAAATCCAGGCAGAACCACCCTTGTCGAACATGACATTGTTTTGAAATCTGATGCTGTTGTAAGGCGCATGAGTTACAGGATCCCGGAGCGACTCCTTGAGGCCCTGAAGAAGGAAGTGGACCACATGCTGTCGGCCGGGATCATCGAACGTTCCCAGAGTGAATGGTGCCACCCTGTGGTATTAGTTCCCAAGAAGGACGGTAGTGTGAGATTTTGCATTGATTTCCGCTACCTGAATTCAGTTTCAAAATTTGATTCATATCCGACCCCCAGGATAGACGATCTCATTGAACGTCTAGGTAAAGCCAAGTATTTGACAACCATCGATCTCTGTAAGGGATATTGGCAAATACCACTCACCCAGAGGTCCTGTGAGTTGACAGCCTTTAGAACACCTTGGGGTCTCTTCCAATTTACTGTCCTCCCTTTCGGGCTTCATGGGGCCCCTGCCTCGTTTCAAAGAATGATGGATGAGGTGCTGTTTGGCTTGTCTGACTTTTCATCTGCTTATTTAGATGATATAGTGATCTACAGCGCCACCTGGAGGGAGCATGTGGAACACCTGAAGGAGGTCCTGGGTCGTCTGCAAGCTGCTGGTCTCACCATCAATGCCTCAAAATGTGTCTTTGCCCAGGCCGAGACTGAGTACTTGGGATTCACCATTGGCAACGGTACAGTTAAGCCACAGCTTCAGAAGGTTCATGCTATTGAAAACTGTCCTTTACCCCAAACTAGGAAGCAGCTGAGATCCTTCATCGGCATGGCTGGTTTCTACCAGAGGTTCATACCTCACTTCTCTGCAAGGGCCGCTCCTCTCACCGATCGGGTGGGTGCAAGTTGTCCGAATCGTCTCCAATGGTCTGAGGAGGCCGTCACAGCTTTCAATGACATCCGCCAGGCCCTCAGTAAGAGCTCTGTTTTGCGTAGTCCAGACTTTGAACAATCTTTTGTCTTGCAGACAGATGCATCTGACAGGGGTCTGGGAGCAGTTCTCCTACAGGGGCCACCAGAGGACAGACGCCCTGTAGCCTTCATTAGCCGGAAGTTGGTGCCACGAGAAGTCCGGTATTCAACTGTGGAGAAGGAGGCATTAGCGATAAAGTGGGCCCTGGATTCATTCAAGTATTATCTCCTTGGGAGAGAGTTCGTCTTGGAGACCGACCATCGAGCGCTCCAGTGGCTAGCGCGAATGAAGGACACCAATGGGCGTATCACCAGATGGTATCTAGCGCTGCAGCCCTACCGCTTCTCTGTTGTCCACATCCCAGGGAAGACCAATGTCACAGCTGACTTCCTGTCTCGCTCCTGTAGCGAAGTTCCAGAAGGGGGGGAGTATGTGAGGGACGCAGCCGCGTCCTCACACTAACACCAGTACCTGTCGGTAACCCCTCCCCTTTGCACTCACTCACGTTTCATTTGTTTTCTTTATATTTAAGTTTAAACACATATTTATATTATTGCATTATGCATACACTACACAACATTCTAACATCGACACGCTAAAAACAACATACCAACATTCCTACGCTAAAAACATGTAAAGACGACACATACACTTTCATTTCATATAACATTCAAACTTTATTAAAAACCTTGACGCTACATAGTCACGAAAATGAGTGCACGCATTTTGGTAGATTATGTTCCGTTAAGTATCATTTCCATTATCACATCTATCAAGTATCATTTCAGTAATTTATGTTTGTTTGCTTTACCATGACCGCGCCGTTCCTGGACCGAGTCTGGCCAACTTGCCGGGTGCGTGCGTCGCGGTGTTGTGTCCGGGTGGAACCTTCGGCTGTCAAGACGGAGCCAAGAGTTCCTACGCCTTAAGAGCGCTCCAGCCGCGTCCACCTTCCATTCCAGCCATGGGGAAATTCAGCTTTGCTTTCAGCTTTCTGTTATCTTATTTTGTATTACATAATTTTGTATTTCTTTATCTATTTCATTTCATATAGTTTATTTCTTCATGTGGGTTTATTGGGGTTTCTTTTGAAATGGGTTTATTATTTCTTAGTCTTAATTGATTTTGTCATTTTCCCTTTGAGCTCATTATGGTTTGGTTAGAGGAGTACTTAAGCTGGTCTTTTGTCTCACTTTGGTTAGATGGTGGTTAGGGTCTCTTCTGTTATGTTTGCTTAAGTTATGCTCTTTATTTTGGGCCCAGATCCTTATGTTATTTGGTATGATTAATTTTGAGAAAATAAATTCTCATTTTCGTTACCACTTTATCCTCTGCGTCTCTTGCCTACTGCTTGGTCCCTCACATCAATCAACAAACAATAAAAACTGAAAACATATTCCAGGGGAAATCTATTTGAAGAGCTCTTTTCCAAAACGCGATAAACGCCATTTTTTTAAAAACGAGTTTGTCACGTCATTCTGTTGTATACTGAGCCTACACACTGCTCCATAAATGTTTCATGCCAAATCGCTATATTTCCCTGTTTAAACTGCACTGCAAGTTGCACTTTTTCTCCAAACCGCGATAGGCGCTACACTTGTTGTTTGGCAAAGTGCGATATATCCTCCCGACCAATCAGAACTTGCGCTGCGTTCTACACTTTCCAACATGGCGGCGGCCTGAAGCGAGAGGTTTTGCTTGCCTGTCAAACGCAAATTAGTTTAACAAATGGTGGGTTTAAATACTTTTGATGGTTCTGAAGAACCTGTAAAACCTACACCAGGTGGAAGACGACGTCGTTTTAACAAAGAGAACCATGAACGGGAGCAAACTAAGAGAATTCGCTACTCTGGTGGCGGATGGATGCCCGCCGTAGCATGTACACATACCGCAGCAAGAAGTTTTTGCCATGCAGATAAATTGACACCCGATGACATAGTCATGAATTTTCGAAGATTTCATGACAAACCTGGTAAGGTTGAACAGGACCTGGCTCTGCTTCATCTTATGACGATAACAGAAGTAAAACGACAGCTTCAGAAGGTTGACGACAAAGACCGGCAAAAAGACAGGAACGTCTCCGTCAAATACAACCTCCTGTGTGACGGCCATCCGCATAAGGTGCCTGTGTGCAAGGCCACATTCCTCTCAGTGTTGGGTGAGTTCAGTTTTCATTTTAGAATCGTTTAAACCTGGGTGGCGTTTCCCAAAGCAATCTACAATGCTCTTAGTGCTACGATGATCTTAAGGTATAACGTTAGCAAATCGCACACGTTACGACCATCATAGGACTCGCGATCATCGTAATTGTTTTGGGAGATGCAGCCCTGGTGTGTTCTTATTACCTTGAATAGGAATGGATTGTGAAAAGGCTTACCATGCATCATTGTGGTGCCTTTTGCATGCACAATGCCAATTGCATGAAGTATCTTGTTGTGGAAGTGGACAAAATTATGTTTACTCTACTACTACGAAATGACTACTAAACCTAGGCTACTTTCTTTATTACTTTTTGTACATTTTTGTTAAAAAAAAGTGTGTTAGTTCATTGTGTGTATTGTGCTAGTATGTTTGTGTGTAATGGTGTGCATTTCTATTGGTCTCACATTAGGTTGCTAAATGACCTACAACCAAATAATTTATTTATTTGTATTTTTCACCAGGCATTAGCAAAGACCGGGCCTCCCGGGTGGCTCGATACTACGCTGAAACTGCGGAGGCTCGTCCAGAGCGAAGGGGTGGTGCGAGGAACACTCCTGAAAACATCAGTAAAAAGGAACTCATTGTCAATCACATACAGACCTTCACATGCAGAGCCAGCCACTACGGACGTAGAGGAGCACCGGGCCGCAAGTACCTACCTAGTGACCTTAATGTGCGCAAGATGCACGATCTCTTTGGCATTTGATTACAAGTCGGCCGCAAAAGAGTGCGTGAAATCGCAGAGAAGCTTCAAGATCAGTGAAGCACGTGTGCTGGATTTAAGTACCAACAAAGTTGGCATGAAGACCACATACAATGGAGAGTACTGCTTCCACAGTGTGCTGAAACGTGGCAAAAGGTGGGCAGACCTGAAACCTGCCATACTTGCAAACCAAACTACAGTAAAGGTCGCAAAAAAGCAGGATGTGCTTGCACTGCTGAAAGCAATTGGTGTATCTGAGGCAGTGAATGCTTTTTATAATGATGCATTATCTGAGGTGAATGAAAATGCTCACCAGAGTGATGAAGACCCAGAATAAATTCCTACAGTGTAGTGAATGAATGTATTGTAATGTAGTGTTTTATTTTATCAGTTCTGTGTTATGGTAAAACGTATGTATCAGCATTGCTTGTCTTGCCATGTGAATGTAATGTAGCGTTTTATTTAATCTGTTCTGTGTTATGGTGAAAAGTATGTATGTGAATCAGTCTTGCCATGTTTTATTAATGTCATTTAGCACATGCTATTTTGGATGACACTTGAGAAATCCTGTGTTAAAGATTGTAGTCTTGTATAAGTCTTACTTTGAATTATTTATTGAATGTACGACTATTGAATGTATTTTGTTGATAATTTGAATTTAAAGCAACACACCACCATTCATGGAAATAATGTTCATATTCCATCTCCCCTTGAGTTAATTAATTGAGCCATACCTTTCTCCTGTTCATCCAGTCCTTCTCTGAGTCTGGCGATACCACTTTCATGCTCCAAGCTAGCATTTATCATTGAATCAGATTAGACCAGGCAAGATGCTTTTGGTCCAATCCGTTTCAATGATACATGCTAATTTGGAGCTTGAAAGTGGTATTGCCAGACTCAGAGAAGGACTGGATGAACAGGAGAAGGGTATGGCTCAATTAATTAACTCAAGGGAAGATAGAAAATGAGCATATTTTCAGAAATGGTGGAATGTTGCTTTCAGAATGCACTAATAGGCAATTTGTTTGTCTAATATTGAATGACTTATGTTCAGCACTAACTATTGAATGTATTAATGATACTGTTATTTGACTTGTTGTCAAGCTGTGATTTTTATTGTACTGTACACCAAGTGTCCCTCATATTATTTGTATGTTCTCTTGTTTCAAAAACAAATGAATGCTTTCATAACTTAAAAAAGTGAATGGATATATAGCGTTTTGAAAAGAAATAAAATAAACTTTGGATTTATAATCATTAACATTGTAGTTTGATTTGTCTATTATTGCTGATAATGTTCAGACTGAGCTATCAGTCAATTTTAACTAGATAAATGAAATACTTTCAAAATATGTAGGTCTGGGTAAATAAATGTCATTTTTCTCAAAACAATCAAAATGGATTTATAGCGTTTTGGAAAAGAGCTCTTCATTTGGGAACAACTAAAAGTGCACTAAAAATGATTACTAAGGACACTTTAGATGCATTGCTTGAACCTTTAAAAAGATCCTTTAATGCATAGGTTCTCAAAGTGCGGCCCGGGGGCCAATAGCGGCCCGCGAAAACATTTCTGGTGGCCCGCGAGAACATCTGATAATATCTGTAAGAACTGTCTTTGGCGGACCTCAGTTCAACGTTGGGTCCCTAAATTGGCCCTCACATATCAGAACTTTGAGAACCCCTGCTAATGCTTGTGTATATATTTATTGTAGAATAAACTAGGCCTGTACTTTACTAACACTTTGAATAGCCTGTGCTACAAAAGTTTGAAGAGTTCAGATGCAAAACCCTCTCAGTCCATATTCACAAATATGCAAAAATTTTTAATTTAAGAGTAATCTCTATCAAACTGTAATTTTAAACCTTTCAGGGAAAGTAAAACCAAATCAAGCCAAAACCGACCAAGTGGAGTTGTATAATAAAGTTGTTTAAAATTATATGAATATATTTCTGTAAATTAATTGCAAATTCACTGTGAAAATTATATGAATATATTTCTGTAAATTAATTGCAAATTCACTGTGAAAAT
>JAODXP020003114.1:15000-17500 GCA_027497455.2 Sardinella longiceps
GTAAATGATGTTTGGTGCCTTGTTTTTGTGGCTTGGTCTCTGAATGTCAGTGTGAAAGAAAAAAGAAAGAAAGAAAGAAAGAAAAAAAAAAGAAAGAGACAGAAAGAAAGCGATGAAGTCTGCAATCTGCAATCATGTATTGGGATGAAGATTTATATATCTCTCTCCCTCAATCTCTCTCTCTCTCTCTCTCTCTCTCTGTAGATACACCCATCCCCAACTCATACATACACTCATGCTTTCGCTCTCTCTCTCTCTCTCTCTCTCACACACACACACACACACACACGCACATACACCCCTGCCCTCTTTGTCCGCCCCTCTCTGTTTCATCTGCAAATCAGCAACAGATGCTCTGTAGAATCACAACAACCCCCCTCCCCCCTAAAGTCTCTCTGTCCACACACACACACACACACACACACACACACACACAACACACAACCACACACAAACACACACACACACACACACACACACACACACACACACACACATAGTTGTCTGATTCTGACAATCTCACACAACCTCAAACAAGGACAAAAACACAAACATTTATACACACACACACACACACACACATGGACAGTCTCTGATTTACACACACATCCATATCTATACAAATCTCACACAACAACCACAACTACCCCTGTCACAGTCGATGAGTCATGACGTGGTATTGTGGACTCTATTTTGGATGCAATCAACTGAGTTATAGACTTAGACCACCTTCCCACTCTTTCTTTCTCTCTCTCTCTCTCTCTCTCTCTCTCTCTCTCTCTCTCTCTCTCTCTCTCTCTCCCACACAAGACACACACACACACACTCTCTCTCTTGCACTTTCTCCCTCTCTCTCTCTCTATCTCTCTTTTGCACACACACAGACACACACACACACACACACACCACAGACATGCTGTGCTAGTCCGTATCATGGAAATGTAGGGCATAACCCTTGAAGACAGAACAATGAGCAATCAAACAAACACACAACGAATAATCACAGGAATTAGAGAGTCGAGAAGAAGATTTTAAATCATTCTTTATTGTCTTCCACAAGAGCAGAAAATAACAAGCAATACAAGGGAAAGAAAATAGAAAAAGAAGTCCTTAGTAAAATAACAGGTTAGACTTGTAGTAACAGTCAGCAGACAAAAGTGAGGAAAGAGTAAGAGAAAGAAGAGGAAGAAGAACATGAAGAAGAAGAGGAGGAGAAAAAGATGAAGAAGAAGAAGAAGAAGAAGAAGAAGAAGAAGAAAAAAAGAAGGAGCAGTAGCAAAGTGAGAGATTTCCACGTTCCCTTCTCATTGGGTTACCCTCTGAGCCGTGGATCTGCCCAAGATTTCTTCCTTAGGTAAGGGACTTTGTCCTTGCCCCTGTTGCTCTTGGGTG
Organism: Sardinella longiceps; assembly: GCA_027497455.2. Classification (NCBI taxonomy): domain Eukaryota; kingdom Metazoa; phylum Chordata; class Actinopteri; order Clupeiformes; family Clupeidae; genus Sardinella; species Sardinella longiceps. The sequence continues at coordinate 16,393 of JAODXP020003114.1, forward strand.
CTCCTTGTTGGTGTGCCTCCACCCCCACTAACATCCTATCTTGCCACTTTCCTACTGTACTTCTGTATTTGCACAAATAGGTTAAAACTAGTCACTAATTGCTCTGCATTTTTTACAGTAGTAATCATCTGCATGTGACAATAAAAACTCCTTGGCTGTGTCCGAAACGGGAAGGTAGTGCCTTGCTGCCTCACTGTCTTCACTGTCTACAAAGTTACCTGCTGTGGAGGATATCAAGGCAGCTGCTAAAAACTTAGTTTCGGATGACCTAGCAAGTTAGCAATTTAGAACGACGTCTTTTTGTTTATTTAATTGTCCAAGCGCCGTTGCCAAGAGATCGATAGATTCTATAGAATGTTGGGTGCTGAAGGCAGCATGAAGGAATCATCGATGCTTCCTTCAAAACTGGGCAAAACGAAGGTACCTTCGAAGGCAGGATTTTATGCATTTATTCGTTTCAGACATGCCTTGATGCCTCGCTGCCACCAAATGCTTCCTTCAAAGGCACAGCCCTTGTATCATTGCATCCTTGAGGTTGGGATAGAGACAGACAGTCAGTGAAGTCTCTATTACATTCAGGGTCAAGGAACAATCAACAATCATCTAAAAAAAAATTCTATTTGGTGGATCCCCTGCATGCCTAAAATGCCTATTTCAACCCAGTGTGTGGGGACAGGAGACACACACACACACACACACACACACATACACACACACACACACACACACACACACACACACACACACAGAGAGAGAGAGAGAGAGAGAGAGAGAGAGAGAGAGAGAGAGAGAGCACACACACACACACAGTCACACACACTTGCATGCCATTTGTATTTGGGCACAACGACTTTGCTTTTTTTTCTAGTTGTTTTTTCACTCTCTTGATTTCTTAGTGTGTCCAAACTCAAGGAAAAACTGCAGGCACAGGATGTGTTTTTTAAAAAAGCTAGTCAGACATTTGTAGGAATATATGAGAGGAATTCAGGTGATTTAAAAGAAAACCAAACAAGAGAGAGAGAAAATGTGAAAAACCAATAATCATGCTTCAGACATCAGGGGAAAGGTTAGGGGTGGAATGTTGATTGATTGACAGCTGGTTGTCTCC
>JAODXP020003115.1:0-31683 GCA_027497455.2 Sardinella longiceps
AAAAAAAGTTATCACGATTTATTTTCTCAGATTGAACGATCTCGATTTTTAATCACGATCATGAATGATATAACGTACCCCCCCCCCCCCCCCCCCCAAAATAAAAAAAAAAGTACAAATAGATAAATTTCAATTTTAAATTAATTATAAAAAAAAAAAAAAAAAAAACACTGATATAGGCTTTTCTACTGATCTTGTCATTACACTGGCTCATATGCAATTGCAAACGGCCTACTGATAGGCTACTGCAATTTATTGATCTCATTTATTGCAATAATGGTATCCCAAAATGCATGAACACTTTAAAACTGTCTTTCAAATGAGTATAGCAGAAACATGATACACATTAATTTCTACCAGACAATATGGTGTGATGCATACAATTCAATTCAATTCAATTCAATTTTATTTGTAGAGCGCACAAATACAGTACATTGTCTCGCGGCGCTTTACAGACAGTACGGGAAGCATCCATGAGAATCAGGGGCAAGGAAAAACTCCCTCGCTTTGTAAATAGTTTGTTATGTAGGAAGAAACCTTGGGCAGATCCACGCCTCATGGACTCAGCCTACCTGCCTGGGGCCTAATAAAGTATCCGTAAAGTCTGATGCATAGATTGACCATGGTTAACACAAAACAGTATGAGTACTGAATGTAGTCAGAGATGATATACACATAGTTTGTGCGACAGTCAGGGCCAAGGGATGGAGTCAGTAGTTGGAGTGTGGGATTAGTCAGTATTTGGAGTGGGATCAGAGTTCATTGGGTGTTGGTCGCCATCTAAGTAGTGGTCATCAGGGGGCCATCAGGCCAGTTCCATCACGGGCCTCAGAGAAAAGGGGGGATGGTCATGGTGTGTGGCTCCGGGGAGGTTGGTCAGCATCCGTAGTGGGGTAGGGTTGGTGGCAGGGAGGTACGGGAGGTTCATCACTCAGCCAGTGCGTCGGGGCAGAGGAGGCAAGAGAAACATAGAGAAACAGAAACAAGAGGATTAGGCCAATCTAGGAGGATATCACTTCATGATATGTGTCATATAATCTAGCTAGAGTGAGGAGAGGGAGAGAGAGAGAGAGGAGAAAGAGGGTTGTACAGGATGGCAAGTGTGCAGAAGGTGGCAGCACTAGGCTATCGCAGCATAACTAAGGTATGGTACATGGCATCTCACCAACCCAGAAGGGGGTGGTCAGTGGCCGCCTTGGAAAAACAGCAGAGGTAGCCCTCCCAAGAAAGCCCAAGAGGAGTGGTGATATGCCATGGCCCACTCCTAATTATAGGAAATGTCAAAAGGAAGGTTTTAAGTCTAGACTTAAAGGTATTGAGAGTGTTCGCTTCGCGAATGTAGGGAGGAATAGAATTCCATAGAAGAGGTGCTCGATAGGCAAAAGCTCTTCCCCCAATTGTAGTTTTAGATATGGTCACTTTTTCAAGGAGGCCAGCATTTTGAGATCTCAGAGGTCTTGCTGGATGGTATGGAACAAGTAAATCTGTAATATATGCAGGAGCTAAGCCATTAAGTGCCTTATACGTCATGAGAAGGATTTTGAAGTCAATTCGACTTTTGACAGGAAGCCAGTGTAGAGATGCTAGAATGGGAGAAATATGTTCATATTTCTTAGTTCTAGTGAGTGTTCTAGCTGCTGCATTTTGGATTAGCTGTAGACTTTTAATGCAGGTGTTACTGCACCCTGAGAACAGAGCATTGCAGTAGTCGAGTCTGGAGGTAACAAATGCATGTATAAGTTTTTCAGCATCCTCAAAGGACAGGAACTTCCTAACCTTAGCAATGTTTCTAAGGTGAAAAAATGATGTTTTAGAAATGTGCTTTACATGGCTATTCAGGGAGAGGTCTTGATCAATAAGTACCCCCAGATTTTTCACTTGTGAGCTAAATGAGAGTGTAGGACTGCTAAGTGAGCTATGATGGTGAAGCGAGGTGTCCTTCAGTTGTTTAGAGGCAATCATCATAACTTCAGTTTTATCTGAGTTCAAGCATAAGAAATTTTTTGACATCCAAACTTTAATGTCTTCAAGACAGGCATTAAGTTTGGTTGTCGGAGTACAGTCGCTAGGCTTCATAGAGAGATAAAGCTGTGTATCATCTGCGTATGAGTGAAATGCAATGCCATGTTTCCTAATGATTTCACCCAGAGGTAGCATATATAGAGAGAATAGTAGGGGGCCCAGTACTGAGCCTTGCGGAACGCCATATTTAACTTTAGCATGATAAGATGAGACGTTGTGAGCATGTACAAATTGGTATCGATCAGTGAGGTAGGATTTGAACCAAGCTAGTGCTGAATTTCTAATGCCTATCGTATGTTCGAGTCTGTGTAGTAGGATATCGTGGTCAATGGTGTCAAAAGCTGCACTAAGATCAAGTAAGATTAATATGGATACATTACCATTGTCCATGGAAAGAAGGAGGTCGTTGAAGACTTTAACTAAGGCTGTTTCAGTGCTGTGATTAGCTCTAAATCCTGATTGGAAGACTTCCTGGATTTTGTTTTCGTCTAGGGAAGCGACAAATTTGTTTGAACACAATTTTTTCTAGAATTTTGGATATAAAAGGAAGGTTGGATATAGGTCTGTAATTAGCCAGAACATCAGGGTCAAGGTTTGTTTTTTTAATCAATGGTTTAATGACTGATGTCTTGAAAGTAGTTGGTACATGTCCCGCTAGGAGTGAGCTATTGATAATTTCAAGTAATGTCTCAGCTAGCGGTGTAAAGGCTGCCTTGAGGAGGTGAGTAGGAATAGGATCAAGTAGGCATGTTGACGCCTTCGCTTTAGTAATGAGAGAAGAAATTTCTAATATATCAGTGGGCATAAAGGAGTCAAGGTATGCTACGGGTTGGCTACAGCTATCAGTAGTTAGTAGAGAGGCTGTAGGCATGTTGCTAATTTTAAGTCGTATGGTTTCAATTTTTTCATTGAAAAAATTCAGGAAGTCGTCACTGCTGAGGTGACTTGGAATGGACTGAGTTACTTCAGTCTTACTTTTTGTCAAATTTGATATAGTGTTGAAGAGGAATTTTGGATCGTCTTTGTGTTCATGTATAAGCGAGGAATAATAAGTTGTTTTAGCATTGTTCAGTGCAGTCTTGTATTCTTTCAGGCTCTCTCTCCAGGCAATGTGAAATACTTCGAGTTTAGTGTTGAGCCATTTCCTTTCTAGTCTGCGAGCAGCCTGTTTTAATGTACGTGTATGTGTGGTGTACCAAGGGGCAGTTTTTTCTACCTTCCTTGTTTTCTTTTTAAGTGGAGCAATTAAGTCAAGTGTTGAATGTAATGTGTTCATAACATGATCAGTAAATTGGTCGATATGTGTTGGTGATGGGATAGAACTATCATAGCGTGTTGGTGTAAGGTCAGGAATTTTTCCAATGAAATCGTCAGTGGTTTTAGGCGTTATGCCTCTAGTGTAGTAGTGGGTCACATTTTGCGCTACATGGTCGACTGGTATTTCTAGAGTAATAAGGTAGTGGTCAGTCAATGTTGGTTGGGGTGCAATTGTAAGTTGTTCTACTTGAGTACCATAAGTTAGTACAAGGTCGATAGTGTGGTTGTCTTTATGTGTAGGTGCATTTACATTTTGACAGAAGCCAATGTGCTCAATAAGAGATTGGAATGCAGCTGTCAGGCTGTTGTGTGCAACATCCATGTGAATATTAAAATCACCCAAGATGACTATTGTATCTGATTTAACAACTAATGTGGATATAAAGTCAGAGAATTCAGTTAGAAATTCAGTGTATGGCCCTGGAGGTCTATACAATGTTACAATAGTTAATGGCTTAGCTCCAGGTTGAATAAGGTTGAGGACGAGTACCTCGAAAGAATTGAACTTATGTTCGAGCTTGGGAGCCATACTGCAGCTAGAATTGTAGATAGTGGCTACCCCACCTCCACGCCCGCGTTGGCGCGGTGTGTGGAAGTTTGAATGACTGGGGGGAGTGGCTTCATTTAGCGATAGGTATTCGTCTGGTTTTAGCCAGGTTTCAGTGACGCAAAGTATGTCAATGAGCGTGTTCGAGATGTGGGCGGGGCCTTCTGCTGCGCAGCCTGCTCCGCAGCGCTGCGCTACACGTGGTACAATTTGGGTGAAAACCTGGCCAACATGGCAGAATGGGCGTTCTTTCTGCACGGCAGTAGCTGTCACATGGCCTTAAGATATCGCGGGAGCAAGTCTACTGCTGCGCAGCAGAGCAGCAGTTCAAACCTCGCTGCGTTCTGCTGCTCCTGCATGGAAACACCTCCATGACAATAAACTTCACCCTGATTGGCTTGAATCTCCTTTGCAAAAATGACGCATTTCTCGTTGTGGTTCCGTGCATAAACATTTTCCCAAAATTAAGGAATACTAACACAAATAATGTAGCTCTGTTCTTTGATGTTATTTTGTGACCATATGGCAAACATATAGAAACTTCAGAGTAATTCTGAATGAGCAACAAATATGCTTCGTATGCAAACATTTATTTAAAAAATCATAAAATTTATTTCAGCCAATTTCATGATTATTTTGATGAATATAAAGGTAATTCAAGCTTAATTTAATGCAAACAAAATTTGTCGACATCTCTTCCTTCTGTCACGCAGTGTTAACTGCAGGTAAGTGTGTCCAGCTTCTCCTGCAGAGGTCTGTAGCTCCTCCCGTTTGATCACGCAGATCTCGGCGGTCATATCGCTTTTGCAAAGCTCATGTCGTACGCGCCTTATATGATTATCAGTAATGAGTTCGTTTACTAGCGTCGATTTTGACGAGAGTGAGCGAGTATTCAACAAGCCAAACTTCAATTTTGACTGTTGGCTATGCTTATAGTTTGCTTCTGGTTTTATGTGTATGAGGTTACTATGGTTAATGCCTCTATATCTCGTGGACACTCTCCCTAAGGGGACCTGACTTCTGCTAATAGGGAGTTTAAGCAAGCACGGTTTTCCACGACGGCGACGGCCGCCGGAAATCAATCTGCGCTCCACTGATCGAGACTTCAGCCGTACTGCCGGCTCTGTTTGCCGTAGTGAGCTGATCTGCAACGTGGAAAGATGCAATCTCCCGTATTCTAGACTACGCGAGGTTCTTGAATGATCTATAGTGCGTGAATTATAATGATAAACAGCAAAAAAAGAAAATAAGTAATAGTCTCCTTCTTCCATTACGTTTTAGAGTATAATATTTCATTCCAGAAAGTCTGTTAATCTAAGCAAACATTATACATAAGGCAAAATTGATAAAAAAAAAAAAATATTTTTTTTTCCCAAGAGAAACACATTTTTGCATTTAATCACCTCTAGCTCTCTCATTTTGGAAATTAAGGAGAGCACGTTTATTCCATTCATTTTAATCTGTCATCTGTCACATGGTAGATGTAAACATCAGCTCAGTACCAGGTGTGTTAATCAGAGAGCTCCGGCCGTAGCAGCGGCAACTTGCTTAATGATGACTATGGATTCGACGGCGACTGAAACCAGAGGGAGGAGGGATCAATTTCCGGGTACCGTCGCTGTCGGGAAAACCGTGCATGCTTAAACTCCCTATTATCACGGCGACGCGGCAGGGAACTGTGTAAGACAGTAATCCTGCCACCTGAACCAAACTCTGGTATATCAGGAACATGCCGCGGTTAGATGCCGGTCGATGTTCCTAGAAAGGAGCCCGGTTCCCCTCCGCGAGGGATGGAGACCGTCTCGATTCATAAGTTCAGGTTTTCCCCAGAATGACCTATGGTTGTCAATAAACCCCACGTTATTATCGGCACACCATTTAGACAGCCATCGGTTCAGGTCGGAAATTTTGCTGCTTATTTCCTCCCCGAGGTTAAGAGGTAGGGGACCAGAGAAAGTTACAGAGTCAGACATCGTTTGTGCCAACCCACACAGGGACATAAAACTCATTTTGGTGATCTCCGACTGTCTAAGCCGAACATCGTTAGCACCGGTGTGGATAACAATACGAGAGTACCTAACATTACGTTTAGCCACCAGTACTTTTAAATAGGATTCGATGTCGCTAGCTCTGGCCCCTGAGATTGAAGTGACTATGGCCGAGGGCGTTTCTAGCTTCACATATCTGACTGACGACCCGCCAATCACCAGAGTTTTATGGTTGGTAGAGTTACTCGGTGAGTCACTCAGAGGGCTAAATTGGTTAGATAGGTGAAGCGGTGGTGGTTGGAGTGCAGTGGGGTTTATTTTGCCGGCTTTTCTGCGCCTAGCCGTGACAAAACGACCCTGATCCCGCTGCGGGGGAGAAGCTGCCGGCTCGCTAGCTAGTTCTAGCTCTCTAGGGGATGAGCTCGCAACTGGTGCATCCACACTTGCTAAGGGGGCTGAGTTGCTAACTGGCACTAGCTTATCTAACATGCATGAGCATACTGTAATAACCTGCAAGTTTGTGTGATAATGATGTTTTGTTATCTGTTAAGTTTCCTAGGTTGCTATACCTTTTTGGGGAAGTAAGGGGTGGAGTTCGCGTAGGTGTGCCTGCGTGTGTGTGTGTGTGTGTGTGTGTGTGTGTGTGTGTGTGTGTGTGTGTGTGTGTGTGTGTGTGTGCGCACGCGCGCAGGTGCGAGAGAGTCAGAGAATTGGGAGAGAGACAGTAGCATTGCCGCTCTGTTGGAAGTTCTAAAAGCGGGAGTTGTGGCTAAAACAGCAACTCGTTCTTGTTGTATGTGTCTACAATAAAGAAAGGGAAGTTCACCCTGTTAAACCGTGTCCAGCAGTAGACTATCACAATACTTTAATTCAGGGTGAAATGCATTTATTGTTTCCATTCGCTCTGCAGGAGGCTTTCATTTTAATGACGAGTTGATTTCATGTTAGACAAAGATAGTCTTTGCGTCTGCATAAATACTATAGAGGACGGATGTCCAACACTCCTGGAGTTGAAGATGACAAAACGTCGGAAAAAAACTTTTATGTCTCGCATAAGGGTGAATGGGAACCGTAGATAAACGTTGCAACCGCTAAATGTGCCCCACTATTTCTCCCTTCCTCGCCTGTTTTACCGTCAACAACACTCTACACTTGCAATTTAATGATTTTTTAACGATCGCGCAAAACTTTCACTTGTGGCTGTCCGTGTACCAACATCTAACTATGGAATGCTCCCAGAATTTCTTAAAGACGATAGAAATGCGTATGTCTTCATAAATACCCGAAAGTATGGCTAAGTTCTCTCTGATTGTTAGCAGCAGTTGGCGCGCACCTTTCCAACATGTAACGCACGTGATCGAGAAAATATGCGCACAGCTGATCACCGTGATCGAACTAAATTTGATCGCGATCCCTAATCGAGATCGCATAATCGCCCAGCCCTACTTGTACACTAAAAAAAAATTGCAGGTGTCACAGAATAAGTTAGTCAGGGTTGTGATGGGGCTGAGCCCACAAGAACATATTGGAAGGAGGTACTTCCAGGAGCTTAATTGGCTACCAGTTAAGGATAGAGTCACCCAGATTAGGCTGAACATGGTACACAAGGTCATCAACAACAAGGCCCCAGTGTACCTAAATAGCCATTTTACCTGTACAGGGGACTCTCATAGCCACAGAACAAGGGGTAGCATAGCCAACCTACACCTCCCAAGGTATAGAACCACAATGGGCCAGTGTTCATTTGCGTACATAGGAGCACTGGAGTGGAATACCCTGCCTTTAGCTATAAAGCAGATCACAAATTCACATAGTTTTAAGGGAAATGTTAAGAAATGGCTTTTAGATAGACTACAAGAATAGGTGGGGTGGGGTGGGGTGGGGTGGGGTGGGGGGAGGGGTGCGTGTATGTAATGGTGTTATATGTTTTAAGCGTATGTTTGGTTGTGTTTGTTTGTCAGACCAATACCAAGGACCACAATGGAAATAAGTTCTTGACTTTTTTGTGTTATCCTTGACACTGTGTTAATACATGATAACAGTAGTATTATGTATTTTAACAGATGATCAAATAAACAAATCAAATCAAATCAAATCAAATCATTTGTAACGTGGTGTAAGCAACAAGCGCTACTACCGTCAGCAGTAAACCCTCTCTTAGCTCACAAGCAGGCAAAAGTGGTATGTTATGTTTTGTTTTATCATTATCATTTATAGCGTTTAAGAATGTGTTTGTGTGTGAGAGCTTATGATTTATTGTTGTATGTGCTATTTGTTTTCGTCTAGTTCTACGGTGTGAATGTCTGTGTCTAACCGGAAAATAAAAAGACAACATCTGTAACAAAGAACCTGGGGGGTATTCCATCAACGGAGCTATTCGCTAAGCCGCGCTAATTTCGGCAAGCGGCGCTAGTTTTAGTGTGAGTTCAGTTCCATTACTCTCGCTAACAGTAATCGCAGCTGAGTTGCTGGGGTAACATATGCTCCCAAACTAACCAGCTCCGTGGCAGGTTAACTGCAAGGCTTAATAAAGCAGTGTCTCAGAAAATGCAATCAGTCAGAAACACAAGTCACCCAAAAAGGTTCCATACACCTGCTTAATAATCTTTCCCACCAAATAAAGGTTGATAGGTTTTGCAAACACTGTGATCATGCATGAATTCCCCTTTTTACTAAATTACTATTGATATTTCGAAGTATTTATTAGGAATAATTTTAGTTACGAATTAAAAACAAATGCATACATAATCAGAGACGTGACACATGCCGGCCCATCACGTGGTGTCGAGTTGTAGGCTGCGTCTTAATTGAATGATTGATTGATTTCAGTTGCAGGTGCAAGTCTGCTGTGACAGAACAACATGAGACTGGCAATTTGTTCCAACAAGCAATGGTCAAACATTATGATTCAAAATATATTTTCAATCACCTTTTCAAATTTCTGCATTGCCAGTAGGCCTACTACTATAAACATGTGATATTGAGTTATTTCACACAAAATTCAACAGATGACGTATGCATATCGAAGTTTCTTTCTTAAAATTCTTTTAGTTCTGCCTTAATTTTACGACAGTTTATCAGGTATTCCTAAATCACCTATTTAGGTCTAGTGTTGAGCTCGTGCACGCAGCCTTGTTTAAGTTAACGAGAGGCAGGCGCAGCTAACTTGCGTTGATGGAATGGCTTCAGCCTCATCTCTGAGTTGACGCTACTTCAAACGAGGCTTAATCACATAAGCGCCGATATCATTAGCGACTTTGCAGGAATACCCCCCTGGGCCTTGGATATGTGACTAAGGGCGGCATACTACTGTATGTCAACATTTAGCTCTATTGATGGAGTGGAGTGGAGCACATGGGAGACGGAATCATCAGTGCTCCTGTTTGAGCGATAGGCAAACTGAAGAGGATCTAATGAGCCTGGGAAACTAGCACAGATGAGGTATATAAGCTATCCAGAAACTACCTAACAACAAATTATTTCATTCCATGGATTATCTAGTGCAGTTAAAGGCTCATGCAACAGAGCTATGCTTGAAATTTCTCCAGAGCTACACATTATAGTGCATGGACTTCTGTTGTGCTGCAGTACCATCTAGTGGTCATATTATGTACTGACCATGCTACTGACCAGTACTGCTGTGACTCATAGGGCTATTAGCCATATTGTGAACTGACCAGAGTGGAGCCATTCAGCAGAGGCTTTCAACCAGAGTGATTTACAGGGATTCAAATAAGAATAAAGTAACTGTTAATAAGTCACATTTATTTAAGAAGCAACAGAGATAAATAAAAGATAAATCATTAATAAATCCACATAAATAAAAACAAATTGATATTTTTCAATTCAGTAAGCATTGGCCAGCCGGCAGGTTCAGAATACTGAGGTAGTCGATGAGTACCTGATCATCACACACATGCACACACACACACACACACACACACACACACACACTCCTTCAAGATCAGTAGTATTGTCACACACCCATACTTCCTATCATCACACACACATCACCTTCAATGTCAGACCAGACCCCCAATATATAGAAATATATAAAATATTGTATAAAATATTTCAGTGCTTTTCATTGAGTTTGTTCAAATATAAAATATTTCAGTGCTTTCCATTGAATGTAGTTTGTTCAAATCAAAGTTCATCTGCATTTCCTGAGAGCAGCATTGAGCCGTGGGATGCTTGTATCTCATTGGTTGGAAACAGATGAGCTGTGAGATGCTTGTATCTCATTGGTTGGAAACAGATGAGCTGTGAGATGCTTGTGTTTGATTGGTTGTCACTAAATGTTAAAAGAATTTACATAGGAATGAGGCTGGGGCCGATTCCACATCTAAGGAGAAAGAGAGAGAGAGAGAGATAACTATTAGTTAGTATGTATAAGTATGTTATTAGTTTAGTTTTTAGTGTTAGTTGAGTTCAAGTAATATTTTGGGCTAGGATTGTGCTTGTGCATGTTGTGCATTGGTGTCAGTGGTGTGTGTGTGTGTGTGTGTGTGTGTGTGTGTGTGTGTGTGTGTGTGTTTGTGTGTGTGTTGTACTCACTGGCTGTGTGTTGGGAATGTTTGTGTGTGTGTGTTATACTCACTGGCTGTGTGTCAGGTATGCTGTACATTGGTATCTGTGGTGAAGGCTGGTTTGGGTACGGTGAGGTGCGGGCCGACTGTGTGTGTGTGTGTGTGTGTGTGTGTGTGTGTGTGTGTGTGTGTGTGTGTGTGTGTGTTATACTCACTGGCTGTGTGTCGGGTATGCTGTACATTGGTATCTGTGGCGAAGGCTGGTTTGGGTACGGTGAGGTGCGGGCCGACTGAAGTGAAGTAAAGGATGCTGGGTAATCTAGCGGAGGGTTCCTGTAAAAAGGAACTTCCTGTCGGTCGGACTGGCCCGGCCCACCGATGGTTCTGATCCGGTTGAGGCCAGAACTCCCGGGCCGGTAAGCGGGATTGTCAATCACACCTTAAAAAGAAAAATGAATTGCAACATTTCACATGGATGTTGATCGGAGGCATTACACACACTAACACACACATATTGCACACAAAAACACACACTCTTACACAGTTTTGAATGTGTGTGTGTGTGTGTGTTCTCTCACCTGTTGAAAGTATGTATGTGTGTGTCTGTGTCTCACCTGTTGAAGGTATGTGTGTGTGTGTTGTGTCTCACCTGTTGAAGGTGTGTGTGTGTGTTGTGTCTCACCTGTTGAGGGTGTGTGTGTGTGTTGTGTCTCACCTGTTGAAGGTGTGTGTGTGTGTTGTGTCTCACCTGTTGAGGGTGTGTGTGTGTGTGTGTGTGTGTGTTGTGTCTCACCTGTTGAAGGTGTTTGTGTGTGTGTGTGTGTGTGTGTGTGTGTGTGTGTGTGTGTGTGTTGTGTCTCACCTGTTGAAGGTGTGTGTGTGTGTGTGTGTGTGTGTGTGTGTGTGTGTGTGTGTGTGTGTGTGTGTTGTGTCTCACCTGTTGAAGGTGTGTGTGTGTGTGTGTGTGTGTGTGTGTGTGTGTGTGTGTGTGTGTGTGTGTTGTGTCTCACCTGTTGAAGGTGTGTGTGTGTGTGTATGTGTTGTGTCTCACCTGTTGAAGGTGTGTATGTTCTGGAGGTCCACCGATAGTCGTCTTCTATCCATGATGTCACCAGTTCATTCTTCATGTCCTTTTGCCTGAGAGTCACAGCGGCACAGATGAAATAAAAACATATTTTTTATCTCTAAAGTTTTTTATCATTACTTTCCTGTCAGGGGTTTGGTCTTGTCTGGTCTTGTCTTGTCTACCTGTGATTAGTTTCTAGTTTCCTATCAGGGGTTTGGTCTAGTCTTGTCTTCTCTGCCTGTGATTAGTTTCTAGTTTCCTATCAGGGGTTTGGTCTAGTCTTGTCTTCTCTGCCTGTGATTAGTTTCTAGTTTCCTTTTGTCTTTAGTTCATGTCTTGTCTGCCTGTGATTAGTTTGTAGTTTCCTTTTGTCTTTAGTTCATGTCTTGTCTGCCTGTGATTAGTTTCTAGTTTCCTTGTGTCTTTAGTTCATACTTCTAGTCTCTCCTATGTTCTATGTGTGTTCTAGTTTATGTCCTAAGTTTGTAGTTTCACGTGTTCTCTCTGGTCTTCCTGTGTTCCATATGCTTGTGTTTACTTTGTGTTTACGCCCCCTGTGTTACCAGGGGTCTGTTCTACGGCATGACGTTACACACCAGTGCGTTGCGTTAGCCTGATTGAATGATAAGTTTGCTCGTTACACCAGAGATCCTTCTTTACGGAGATAAATCATGAGGACCCACTTCCTGGGGTCATGAAGCTAATTAATGCCAAATAAGGTAGTTTTGGGCGGCGCTCGAATTTATGCAGTGGAGAAGCTCATTCTGTAACATTGAAGTCTATGGCAGAATCCAAGAATTCCACCGAAATTTTGTGGAAGCCTTATTTTTCTAATGGATGTACATTTTGGACATGGTATGGTGATCTCCAAAGCCCCCTGCCCCATTTCATATTATTGTCAAGACTATGTGACTCTCCATTCCGTAGAAATTGAACTTTTAATCAGGTGTGCACCAAGTCTGTTAATGTGCTGAAGTTTTTTTTTGTTTAGTTTTTTTTTATATCATGTCAAAATCATACAATACATATATCAATGTCCATGGGGTTCAAAAATACAAATAATAAAATTTGCGCTATCTAGCTTTTCTTGGCTTTTGCATCTAAGGAGGTTGACTGACTGGGGCGCCAGCTGCCTCTGATTAGGGTGGCAGCTCAATGGGAGGGCGTGGCCAGGCTAGTGGCTGCTAGCTTCTAGTCCTGTGCCTATTTGTCTCCTGTGTCTCCTCCCGTCACCTGTTTCTTGTGATTGATCATTGGATTGTTTCTAATCTCGTGTTCACCTGCCTCTTGTTCCCTGTCCACCTGTGTCTTATGATTGTAGGCTCTAGTCCTGTGTATTTAAGCCTTGTGTCTCCAGTGTTCCCTGCTCTATCGTGTGAAGTTCATGTTTCTGTGGCTTTGTCTCCGGTTCTCAAGATAAAATTCTAAGTTTCCAGTCTCAAGTCTCTAGTTGCCGTTCATTTGGGTTCTAAAAACACTCGTGATCGTGACACTTCCAAATCAATTACAATCCTCAAACAGACACTTAAGCTAAATTATCACTATGGATAGCATTAGAACAAGATTTAACAAAGATTCTTTTTCTTCTTTATTTAACTTTTTTTTTTTTTAGTTTGGTTTATTTATTTGCCTAATTTCTACCACCCCCTATCAGTGTTGTCACAGTCAAGGGGTAGATGTGGAGTCAGGTCACACACACACACACACACACACACACACACACACACACACACACACACACACAGAGTCAAGGGGAAGATGTGGGTCCATCAGGAGTAATCACTCTTTGCACACGATTAAGGTCACACACACACACACACACACACATCCTTACCGTTTGTCTTTCCTCTGTTTGATGATGATGTAAGCAGTGAGTGCAGCGATGATAATCACCAGCAGGGCGGCGCTCACACCCAGGCCGCTGTAGAAGCCAATCTTGTGCACGGGGTATGTGCAGTCCGAACCCAAATACCAGTTCTGCTCCGTGTGAAGGCAGCTGTAGGGAGCACAAGGGCCATGAGTGTCACACACACACACACACACACACACACACACACACACACACACACACACACACACACACACACACACACAAATGCAGAGAGCGCTCCTTACTAGCAGGTGGGTCCCTGTCTGAGCACCTCACAGGTGTAGGGAGCACAAGCGCCGTGAGTGACACACACACACACACACACACACACACACACACAAATGCAGAGAGTAGCCCTTACTAGCAGGTGGGTCCCTGTCTGAGCACCTCACAGGTGTAGGGAGCACAAGCGCCGTGAGTGACACACACACACACACACACACACACACACAAATGCAGAGAGTGGTCCTTACTAGCAGGTTGGTCCCTGTCTGAGCACCTCACAGGTGCCGTAGTTGTAGCAGTGCTTGCTGTTAGGATGGATGGATTCACACTGAGACACACAGGTCAGTTTCCCATCCACAGTGGCTGGAGCAAAATAGTCAGCATATGCAGGATCCAAAACAGAACCGCAGAAATCTGTGGAAAACAAAGTCAGTAAATTACAGGGATGGACTTTAGCAAGACCCTAAATAAACCATTCAATGCAACGCACACAGTAGAAATGCAATGTGAACCAATCTTCAATCAACATCTTAAATATGTAATCAATATCTTATTTGACATTGCTGAAAACTGTATATGTAGGGATGGATGTATATAAACGTATATAAGCTAACAAATAGATGTATGTTAATGCTAAGCTAGAGCTAACAGATGGACAAATGTTAATGTTACACACACACACACACACACACACACACACACTCCACCCACACACACACACACACACACACACACACAAACTTAATGCTGCCCCACTCTTTCGATATCTCAGAATCATTTGTTGTTGTACTCACCCCTGTCATCAAACTCCACTGGTTGTGGAGGCCCAAAAACTCCAATTTCAAATTCTGATGGGCACCCTGTTTAGAGAGAATCAGATACCACATCAAGGCAGGCATAGGCATACTATAAGCAGCACATATCAAGTTGCTCAAAAGAGGAGAATATTTTGGTAACACTTTGTTAAGTACTGGGTCAAAGCGTCAGCCAAATAAATAAATGAATAACAGTGTAATGAAAAGTAGCAAGGATTTTGTGTACTGTTTGCATACATACAAAGTGTACTTCAGTGCTTCACAGTCTGTGATCTAAAGCGTCACCAATATTAATGTGATAACTAAACATCTAATCTAAAGCCAACATTAATGTGATAAATCACCTTCTGGGAGAGTGTCAGTGTGTGGCGGTGGACAATGCTCAGTAACTTCTTGAGTCTCCTTGAGCTCTTCTAGAGTGTTGTTGAATATCTTCTCTGATTCCGCAGTGTTGGGTACCTCCACAATGATGTCATGGTCAGCTCTCATGCTGGGCAAAGAAAAACACAACAGTACAGGTGAGTAGAGCGTTTCAGTTTGTGATATCAATAGAAATTCTCTCAGAGGAAAGATATGTTACAGTATATCATTAGATAGAAATAGATATTTCTGAGTACAGACTTTGAGCTCTTGTAAATCAATAGAGATTCTCAGAGGAGAGTTTGAGATCTGTTATATCATTAGATAGAAATAGATATTTCTGAGTACAGACTTTGAGCTCTTGTATATCAATAGAGATTCTCAGAGGAGAGTTTGAGATCTGTTATATCATTAGATATCAATAGATATTTCTGAGTACAGACTTTGAGCTCTTGTAGTGTATATCAATAGAGATTCTCAGAGGAGAGTTTGGAGATTCTGTTATATCATTAGATAGAAATAGATATTTCTGAGTACAGACTTTGAGCTCTTGTATATCAATAGAGATTCTCAGAGGAGAGTTTGAGAACTGTTATATCATTAGATATCAATAGATATTTCTGAGTACAGACTTTGAGCTCTTGTATATCAATAGAGATTCTCAGAGGAGAGTTTAAGCTCTGGTGTCCAGACAGAAATAGAGAGCTCTGAATAGAGAGTTAATTCAGAGCTCCTTTATGTCCAAATGTAAAGGCTGGTGTGGAGAGCACAAACATATTTACCTGGAGAGCACACCTGTGTGCGTCACCCCTGTGTGTGTCATGCTGAAGACCGATGCTCTAGACATCCCATTGAACTCTCTGAGGAGTGGGATAAACAGACAGTAGAGATATCAGGCAAGTCTTGCTCTCTCTGAATATTCATGTAAAGCATATTACTAAAGCATCCTCTTAGTCACCTACAAAACATTACGAATAGTCAGTCCATGGTTATGACTAGTCAATGTAGTAGTATAAATGCAGAATTTAGTGTGACAATATTATATCATAGGTCAAGCATAGGCTGTTGGCCGCCTCTTGTAGGGTCGGTAGAGCTCTATTGTATTTCGTATTTGGCACTGTACAAATATAATGAAATTGAACTGACCAGAACTAAAACCGGATTGTTAATCCAGTTTGTCAGATTATCTAATCAGTTATATATGATATATGTATGAAAGTTTTTATAAGCATCAGTGAGTTTCAAGACAAAGAATAAGGACCCATTTTTAAAGTAAGCTTTGGCTAAAGGGAAATGCAAATGAAATGTTCTTCAAAGCCTGTTATAATTTTAAAGGGGCACTATGAGTTCCTGCATCGTTTCAGCACAAATTCACTATTGTCCAAGGCACTATAAATCCAAGGCATCTCTGCTTGATCCACTGCCTGCGTCCTGAATACACTGTAACTGCCAATGTCAGTGACTGGCTGGAACATAGAGTGTGAAATTGCGCTGAAACAAAGCAGAAATGGGGAGTACAGCTTTCACAATGTATGTTCCCAAACTTACATGAAAGTGACGTTCTCCACAGCTTTGACGTTTCCCATTGTTTTGTTGTATATAGAGGTCATCTGAGGAGGAGGACAAACACTTGATTAGCAAAGAAGATGCAGATTAGCAGAAATATTCATGAAGCAGACAGGAAGTAGGGCCTGTATTTAGAACCAGGAATATTGTAGACAGGAAGTTGGGCCTTGTCCGTTTCCCAAAAGCATAGTTGCTAACTAAGATAGCAATTGCAATTTCCTATTGCCAACTAACTATAACTAACTAACTATGCTTTTGGGAAACTGATGCCAGATCAGTCCCACTGGTGGTGTGTTTGTTGTTAAAAGTTCATTTACTATCACTTACTTACCTCTGCTATAAATGTCTGAGAAAACTCTTGGTATTCTGATGAACATTTATCTGCATATGCAGCCTTGAAAGGGACTTTAACTTGTACTGCAGCATTAATGGTCCGGTTCAACATCTCTGAAAAGCAACAGGTGACAACCAATAAGATTAATTTTCCCTGACATTAATAAAGGCCTGATCCTAATAAAGACCTAAAGAGTCTTCAGTGGATATGAAGTCTGCACCAACCTGGAGAAATGATACTGCTAATCACTGCACATGTGCAGCCACTGTAGAGGGGAGGACACAGACAGCATCTCCCATCATGCTTTGGAGTTCCTCCATTCTCACACACAATGGAGTCCTTGGTGGTAGCTGGACTTGTGGTAGCTGGAGTTGGTTGGACAGTTGCATCTGAAACAGTTGGTTGGACAGTTGCATCTGAAACAGTTGGTTGGACTGTCGCATCTGACGCAGTTGGTTGGACTGTCACATCTGAAACAGTTGGTTGGACAGTTGCATCTGTGGCAGTTGGTTGGACAGTTGCATCTGTGGCAGTTGGTTGGACAGTTGCATCTGTGGCAGTTGGTTGGACAGTTGCATCTGAAACAGTTGGTTGGACAGTTGCATCTGTGGCAGTTGGTTGGACAGTTGCATCTGAAACAGTTGGTTGGACAGTCACGTCTGAAGAAGTTGGTTGGGCAGTCCCATCTGTAGCAGTTGGTTGGACAGTCGTGTCTGTAACAGTTGGTTGAACAGTTGCATCTGAAACAGTTGGTTGGACAGTCAAATCTGATGCAGTTGGTTGAACTGTCGCATCTGTTGCAGTTGGTTGGACAGTCAAATCTGATGCAGTTGGTTGAACTGTCGCATCTGTTGCAGTTGGTTGGACAGTCGCATCTGTTGCAGTTGGTTGGACAGTCAAATCTGATGCAGTTGGTTGAACTGTCGCATCTGTTGCAGTTGGTTGGACAGTCGCATCTGTTGCAGTTGGTTGGACAGTCGCATCTGTGCCAGTTGATTCAGGAGTTGTACCTGAAGCAGTTGGTTGGACAGTCACATCTGAAACAGTTGGTTGGACAGTCACATCTGAAACAGTTGGTTGGGAAGTTGCATCTGAAACTGTTGGTTGGGCTGTTGCATCTGAAACAGTTGGTTGGACAGTTGCATCTGATGCAGTTGGTTGAACTGTTGCATCTGTGGCAGTTGGTTGGACAGTCGCATCTGAAACGGTTGGTTGGACAGTTGCATCTGATGCAGTTGGTTGGACAGTCACATCTGACGCAGTTGGTTGGACAGTTGCAACTGTTGCAGTTGGTTGGACAGTCGCATCTGTGGCAGTTGATTCAGGAGTTGTACCTGAAGCAGTTGGTTGGACAGTCACTTCTGACGCAGTTGGTTGGACAGTTACATCTGAAACAGTTGGTTGGACAGTCACATCTGAAACAGTTGGTTGGACAGTCACACCTGAAGCAGTTGGTTGGACAGTCACTTCTGACGCAGTTGGTTGGACAGTTACATCTGAAACAGTTGGTTGGACAGTCACATCTGTGGCAGTTGATTCAGGAGTTGTACCTGAAACAGTTGGTTGGACAGTCACATCTGACGCAGTAGGTTGGACAGTTGCATCTGAAACAGTTGGTTGGACTGTCGCATCTGACGCAGTTGGTTGGACTGTTGCATCTGAAACAGTTGGTTGGACAGTTGCATCTGACGCAGTAGGTTGGACAGTTGCATCTGAAACAGTTGGTTGGACTGTCGCATCTGACGCAGTTGGTTGGACTGTTGCATCTGAAACAGTTGGTTGGACAGTCGCATCTGACGCAGTTGGTTGGACTGTCGCATCTGTTGCAGTTGGTTGAACTGTCGCATCTGTTGCAGTTGGTTGGACAGTCGCATCTGTTGCAGTTGGTTGGACAGTCGCATCTGTGGCAGTTGATTCAGGAGTTGTACCTGAAGCAGTTGGTTGGACAGTCACTTCTGATGCAGTTGGTTGGACAGTTACATCTGAAACAGTTGGTTGGACAGTCACATCTGAAACAGTTGGTTGGACAGTTGCATCTGAAACAGTTGGTTGGACTGTCGCATCTGACGCAGTTGGTTGGACAGTCGTATCTGTGGCAGTTGGTTGGACAGTCGCATCTGACGCAGTTGGTTGGACTGTCGCATCTGTTGCAGTTGGTTGAACTGTCGCATCTGTTGCAGTTGGTTGGACAGTCACATCTGTGGCAGTTGGTTGGACGGTTGCATCTGATGCAGTTGGTTGGACAGTCGCATCTGTTGCAGTTGGTTGAACTGTCGCATCTGTTGCAGTTGGTTGGACAGTCGCATCTGTGGCAGTTGATTCAGGAGTTGTACCTGAAACAGTTGGTTGGACAGTCACATCTGAAACAGTTGGTTGGACAGTTGCATCTGAAACAGTTGGTTGGACAGTTGCATCTGAAACAGTTGGTTGGACAGTCGCATCTGTTGCAGTTGGTTGGACAGTTGCAACTGTTGCAGTTGGTTGGACAGTCGCATCTGTGGCAGTTGATTCAGGAGTTGTACCTGAAGCAGTTGGTTGGACAGTCACTTCTGACGCAGTTGGTTGGACAGTTACATCTGAAACAGTTGGTTGGACAGTCACATCTGAAACAGTTGGTTGGACAGTCGCATCTGTGGCAGTTGATTCAGGAGTTGTACCTGAAACAGTTGGTTGGACAGTCACATCTGACGCAGTAGGTTGGACAGTTGCATCTGAAACAGTTGGTTGGACTGTCGCATCTGACGCAGTTGGTTGGACTGTTGCATCTGAAACAGTTGGTTGGACAGTCGCATCTGGCGCAGTTGGTTGAACTGTCGTATCTGTTGCAGTTGGTTGGACAGTCGTATCTGTGGCAGTTGGTTGGACAGTCGCATCTGACGCAGTTGGTTGGACTGTCGCATCTGTTGCAGTTGGTTGAACTGTTGCATCTGTTGCAGTTGGTTGGACAGTCACATCTGTGGCAGTTGGTTGGACGGTTGCATCTGATGCAGTTGGTTGGACAGTCGCATCTGTTGCAGTTGGTTGAACTGTCGCATCTGTTGCAGTTGGTTGGACAGTCGCATCTGTGGCAGTTGATTCAGGAGTTATACCTGAAACAGTTGGTTGGACAGTCACATCTGAAACAGTTGGTTGGACAGTTGCATCTGAAACAGTTGGTTGGACAGTCACATCTGACGCAGTTGGTTGGGCAGTTGCATCTGTGGCAGTTGGTTACTGTGACATCTGTGGCAGTTGGTTGGACTGTCGCATCTGAAACAGTTGGTGGGACGCTGCAACTGTTGCAGTTGGTTGGACAGTCGCATCTGTGGCAGTTGATTCAGGAGTTGTACCTGAAGCAGTTGGTTGGACATGTCACCTTGGACTGAACAGTTGGTTGGACAGTTACATCTGTGAAACAGTTGGTTGGACAGTCACATCTGAAACAGTTGGTTGGACAGTCGCATGGCCGTGGCAGCGATTCAGGAGTTGTACCTGAAACGGTTGGTTGGACAGTCACATCTGACGCAGTAGGTTGGACAGTTGCATCTGAAACAGTTGGTTGGACTGTCGCATCTGAGCGGGTTGCATCTGACAGTTGGTTGGACATGTTCGCATCTGTGAGCAGTTGGTTGGACAGTCGCATCTGACGCAGTTGGTTGGACTGTCGCATCTGTTGCAGTTGGTTGAACTGTTGCATCTGTTGCAGTTGGTTGGACAGTCACATCTGTGGCAGTTGGTTGGACAGTTGCATCTGATGCAGTTGGTTGGACTGTCGCATCTGTTGCAGTTGGTTGAACTGTTGCATCTGTTGCAGTTGGTTGGACAGTCGCATCTGTGGCAGTTGATTCAGGAGTTGTACCTGAAACAGTTGGTTGGACAGTCACATCTGAAGCAGTTGGTTGGACAGTTGCATCTGAAACAGTTGGTTGGACAGTCACATCTGAAACAGTTGGTTGGACAGTTGCATCTGAAACAGTTGGTTGGACAGTCACATCTGACGCAGTTGGTTGGGCAGTTGCATCTGTGGCAGTTGGTTGTACTGTGACATCTGTGGCAGTTGGTTGGACTGTCGCATCTGAAACAGTTGGTTGGACAGTCGCATCTGACACAGTCGGTTGGACAGTCGCATCTGTTGCAGTTGGTTGGATAGTTGCACCTGTAACAGTTGGTTGGATAGTTGCATCTGAAACAGTTGGTTGGATAGTTGCATCTGAAACAGTTGGTTGGAAAGTTGCATCTGAGGCAGTCGGTTGGACAGTCACATCTGTTGCAGTTGGTTGGACAGTCGCATCTGTGGCAGTTGGTTGGACAGTCACATCTGACGCAGTTGGTTGGACAGACGCATCTGTGGCAGTTGGTTGGACAGTCGCATCTGTGGCAGTTGGTTGGACAGTTGCATCTGTGGCAGTTGGTTGGACAGTTGCATCTGAAACAGTTGGTGGGACAGTTGCATCTGTTGCAGTTGGTTGAACTGTTGCATCTGTTGCAGTTGGTTCGACAGTAGCATCTGTGGCAGTTGGTTTAGCAGTCGCATCTGAAACGGTTGGTTGGACAGTTGCATCTGATGCAGTTGGTTGGACAGTCACATCTGAAACTGTTGGTTGGGATGTTGCATCTGTGGCAGTTGGTTGGACCGTCGCATCTGTGGCAGTTGGTTGAACAGTCACATCTGACGCAGTTGGTTGAACCGTCGCATCTGTTGCAGTTGGTTGGACAGTCGCATCTGTGGCAGTTGGTTGGACAGTCGCATCTGAAACAGTTGGTTGGACACTTGCATCTGAAACAGTTGGTTGGACAGTTGCATCTGTGGCAGTTGGTTGGACAGTCGCATCTGAAACAGTTGGTTGGACAGTCACATCTGTTGCAGTTGGTTGGACAGTCGCATCTGTTGCAGTTGGTTGGACAGTTGCCTCTGAAACTGTTGGTTGGGCTGTTGCATCTGTGGCAGTTGGTTGGACAGTTGAATCTGTGACAGTTGGTTGGACAGTCGCATCTGAAACAGTTGGTTGGACAGTCGCATCTGAAATGATAATAGTTACAATAACAATAACAGTTGATGGTGGTGTTGTGTACTTAGTTGATATGTGTACTAAGTGGTGGTGTTGTGTACTTAGTTGGTGTTGTGTACTTAGTTGGTATGTGTACTCAGCAGTGGCTCATACTCTATAAGTTAGTAACAGTTGAAGGTGGTGTTGTGTACTTAGTTGATATGTGTACTAAGTGGTGGTGTTGTGTACTTAGTTGGTGTTGTGTACTTAAGTGGTGTTGTGTACTTAAACCAGGGCAGCCAGGTTCCAGCCCAAAGACATTCCTCAGTACTTCCCCATCTCTCTCCCTCCTAGTCACTTCCTGTCATATCTCTAGTGCCCTGCCTTGTTTACATAAGAGTGATAACAGTGATAATCAATGTTTGTATTGATAACATTTCACCTGCTCCATCACTACGACATATTTCTGACGCAATGCACATTTTATAAACCCAATCCACAGATGGTACGTCAACACTTACATATTTTTCACCAGATATGCTGTGTTGTGATGTGAAAGTTAGGCAACTATTTACGTGCAGTACAGTACACACCCCAGTGCCATCAACACACACACACACACACACACACACACACACACACACACACACACACACACACACTTACTTGCAGGCTTGTTTAACTTGCAGATGTGGGAATACCTAACCTGACCTCTTAGAGCATTTAGAGGCCCGTGCTAGATAGCTGTTGAGCAGATAAATTCACACACACACACACACATTTACTTCTCTAAGAGTATTTAGAAGCCTGTGCTAGATAACTCTGCTGTTGAGCAGATAAATACTGTAGGAATAACTACTAATAGCTTTTGAAACTGATAGAGCTGATAGCTAGCGCACTGATAGCTCTATCAACACTCTCCCAGCACCAGGGGTGTAGGGCGCCAGTCTGTATACTGTAATTGTCCAGCACCAGAGGTGTAGGATGCTAGTCTGTATGAATATCATCCACATTTAACTTGCAGTTCAGCTAGTCTTATGCCTTGAATTTCACCACTTTAAATGAAGCTATCCATTAAACTGCTGAATGGTCCTTATTGGCCTAAACAGCGTCTTCTAGGCAGCGCTGCCTCATGGCACTGCACTACCACTGTAGGTTAGGGTGAAGGTTAAGGGGGTAAGGGTAGTCCCCTGCAGACAGTGCTGCCTAGTAGGTGCCGTTGAAATACCATCAATCTCCTCAGGGTATGGAGAGTGCCTTAACACACAGCATTATCCCCTGATGTGGGAACTCTACTGCCATAGAGTCTAGTACTCTGTACAGCGTACTCTCATCTGAACACACAATCAGAGCATTGCCTACATTTCACTGCTCTTTGTGCTTTAACATATACACGCGACAAACTAATTTACACATTTTTTTGATTCTTGAACATAACTCCATGCCCTTAAAGACACATGGATCTGACAAGCAGTACTGCTTTCCACTATTGGTGGCAAAATTAACACTTTAATTCAAGTGCTTAATCCAAGGAAATTAGCTCGGATTAAAAAAATGGCATTTATCTCGCCCCTTTGGATTTACATATAAATATAAAAACAATTAATCTGAGTTGTTGCAGTTCTGCTCAAGAAAGTTAGATGACCTCTTTAAAGAGAGGAAGTTTCCCAAATTTGTGGATATATGGTGGAAAGTGAAAAACAAAACAGTATTTTCCCCTCTGAAGCCATGAACAGACCCCTGACACATTCTCTCTGTTGAGATTAACAGACATCACCCTGACACATTCTCTCTGTTGAAAGGTTTTCCTTAGATTAAATTTGATTATGGTTACAGACTTGACTGAATACAGAATTCTCTGCTTAATCTTAGTCATATTCCAATATAGCTAGATTAAAGATGAATCTGTTTTCTTATCTGTAGAGTGTGAGACTGAGAATGAGTCCCTTAATCCTCATCCAGTATCACCAGATTAATAATTAGGAGATTGGCGGCGCCGTGGCTCAGTGGGCTAGAGCTTCACACCATTACTCCGGGGACCCGGATTCGAGTCCGACCCGAGGTCATTTCCGGATCCCACCCCATCTCTCTCTCCCACTTGCTTCCTGCCCATCTCTATACTGTCCTATCTGATTAAAGGCAAAAAGCCCAAAAAATATCTTTAAAAAATAATAATAATAATAATTAGGAGATTAATGTTACAGGTGTGGGATTATTTAGACATCCAAGGTCTTACCTGTATAGACTGTGAGACTGAGGATGAGGCTCAGAAAGCAGATGTATTTCCCTGTAATTGCCATCTGTTAAAAACAAAATCTCTCTCTCTCTCTCTCTCTCTCTGTGTCTCTCTCTCTCTCTCTCTCTCTCTCTCTGTCTCTCTGTGTCTCTGTGTCTCTCTCTCTCTCTCTGACTCAGGAACACACAGGTGATGCAGGACGCCCTCACACTCAGACTGCCGACTCAGACTGGACGCAGAGAGTTGGGATTACACACTGATATTCCCAGCTGCTGCTGCTGCACCTTATCCATTCCAGCATCACCCATCCTGCCCCCCACCCAGCACAGATAAGCATTATGCCTCTCGTATGGAAACAACGCTACACCCATAGGCCAATAAAATCTAGTCATTCGTTATGTAAACGACACAAATCAGAGACAGACAGAAAGTCTGAGGGATGGGGATCGGCAATGATTGTGACATCTTATCCCAACCCTATGTTTCGTGTGTGTGTGTGTGTGTGTGTGTGTGTGTGTGTGTGTGTGTGTGTGTGTAACAGACAGTCTGAGGGATGGGGATCGGCAATGATTTATGACATCTTATCCCAACCCTATGTTTCGTGTGTGTGTGTGTGTGTGTGTGTGTGTGTGTGTGTGTGTGTGTGTGTGTGTAACCAACACTGTGTTTCATGTGTGTGTGGCATCATGGTTGTCATAAGACGGTATCCATGTATTCATAAATATCATACTTGATTAGCGTTGCCTAGGAACAAGAAATAACAATTGACATACAAAGAATTCAAATGCCTCCTCACGTCTCAAAAATCCTCAAAAGTTCACTTTGCGATTCATTTAGAGAAATATAATGCTATCATTTTGATAGACGTGATTATTATGTCCATGGCCAATCAGATAGTTTAGGCTTGATTTGTTTTTACTTCATGATAACATTCATATGGCAATTTGATAGAGATTACTTGGAAGTTGCATTTTGAAGATGGATTTAGAGGGTTTTACACTGAACTCTTGATACAGTATTCATATTTATATACAGTATAGTGTATGAATATCTAAATCCGATTGGTTGGCCAGGGAATAGAGTTTGGATCTATCTCAGGGTAATTTCTAGATCTCTCCCTGTCTCCCTCACACACTCAGTTCCTGCCACTGTCTAATGTCCTCTCTGGACAAAGCCAGAAAAGCACATACCGGTATGTATATGTATTATGTATAATATACAGTACACACACACACACACACACACACACACACACACACACACACACACACACACACACACACAAACACACACACACACACACACACACAGAGTCTCTGATTTGTGTCGTTTACGTAACGAATGACTAGATTTTATTGGCCTATGGGTGTAGCGTTGTTTCCATACGAGAGGCATAATGCTTATCTGTGCTGGGTGGGGGGCAGGATGGGTGATGCTGGAATGGATAAGGTGCAGCAGCAGCAGCTGGGAATATCAGTGTGTAATCCCAACTCTCTGCGTCCACTCTGAGCCGGCAGTCTGAGTGTGAGGGCGTCCTGCATCACCTGTGTGTTTCTGGTCCAGTGTGTGTGTGTGAGTCTGAGTGTGAGGGCGTCCTGCATCACCTGTGTGTTTCTGGTCCAGTGTGTGTGTGTGTGTGTGTGTGTGTGTGTGTGTGTGTGTGAGAGAGAGAGATGACAGCTACAGGGAAATATGTCTGCTGTCTGGGCTTCATCATCATCAATCTCACTCTCTACAGGTAAGACCATGGATGCCTAATTTCTACTTTTGTGTTCAAGAAAGCTAATAATAATAATAACATTATAAATGATACAATTATAAATGATAAAATTGTTATGTTAGTCCACATAAATGTGAGTCATAGGACTAACGTGTAAAGTCGAGGTCTGGTTACCCTCGCCGTTCTCTTCTCTTCTCTTGAGATGGGATCAATGGCCGTAGGCTACAGTACATCAAAATGCCTCTGTTTATAGTTTCTTGATTTTGGCATTGGGTCTTACACCAAGTGATCCAGATTTGGTAATGCAATGTCTTTCTATGTGTAATGCAGGATCACTTTTGGACAACCATTCCTGATCACAGATAACAAAATATAGGCTTTACAAGTCTCAATCATTTTTATGTGTTTTGAGTGTTTTGAAAACTGGGCTCTGGACTGATTTCAGTCTGTACCTACAGTAGTCTCACGGTGCGGCCATTCCCCACCGCCTGTGGAGATACAGTATATCCCATGTCCATACATGTATGTCCAGTCTATTGTCTGCACAGACAGTCCTATAAGTGTAACCAGCCCTTCTGTCCCCTGTGGAGATGTATCCCATGTCCACATGTCCAGTTTATTATCTGCACAGACAGTCCTATAAGTGTACCCAGCCCTTCTGTCCCCTTTGGAGATATATCCCATGTCCACATGTCCAGTTTATTATCTGCACAGACAGTCCTATAACTGTAACCAGCCCTTCTGTCCCCTTTGGAGATATATCCCATGTCCACATGTCCAGTTTATTATCTGCACAGACAGTCCTATAAGTGTAACCAGCCCTTCTGTCCCCTGTGGAGATATATCCCATGTCCAGTTTATTATCTCCTCAGACGGTCCTATAAGTGTAACCAGCAGGGCCAGCCCAAGCCCAGAGGGGGCCCTAAACAGAATTTCATTTGGGGGCCCCCCTCACCAGGGGGGGGGCAATGTTGACCCTGCCTCTGACTCACTCTCAAGAGATATTGAGATGGATTAACTATTGCTTGTTCTCCCTATCAACAACAACATATTGCTTGTTTCATTAATTGTTTAAATTCACTCAGTGTTCTTGTCATCATCTGAATTTGACACCATTTTTTGAAAATACTGAAAAATATTAGACAACAGAATGCTATGGTTTTATACAACACTCACAATACATTTTATGTGAACGTTATTGCTGATATCACAGACATTGGTAGGCTACTCTATGCAATAAGCAGCTTATGATAACAGAAATAGCCCTGATTCACTCACTATGTTTGCTATTTCAAGCATCAATAATAGGCCTAACCTATATCATCAGAGAAGAGTGATTCTTGCCATTCTTGACAATAAAGAGCTAGGTTTGAATTAAATGATTAGATAGTCCTACATTAAGATAGCTTGATACATCTCCTAAGACTAACTAGGATTTTGCCTATAGAAGAACTTCCTCATGTCCAATGTCTGTGCAGGCAGCAAATATTCATCAACCAAAAATAGGCTATCCTTAACCTAGAAGCCTATAGCCTACTTGAATGTTTAGTTGAACATTCATTTAATGTGGCCTTGAGTTAATTTTGAGGACATACAACAAAAGAATAAGGTTTCTGCCAAAGCTACGTTGTGAGGTGGCAATTAACAGAGCTGACGTTATATTACCTCCTCGGGAATCTGTTCCTTTCCTGCTCACAGGATTCATTTCACTTACTGACTTACTTTGTTCCAAATGCAAAACATGGAGTGTGGACTTTCAGCGGTATGCATTTTACCTACTTGATCACGTGGAATGGACTGACGATTGCATGCGGTGAGATGTTGGTGAACGCGGAGTCGATTTTCAGCGCTATGCGTAACTACTCTATTCAAACAAGTAGAATGGATTCTTCCGCGGTGGATTAGAAACTGCGCTATGGCTGTGCTTTACCATTCCCAGGAGGCTTTGTTCTAATCATATTGCAGGTTGTTGTTATAGTTTTTCTGTGGTAAACATAAACGTTTTATGATGCCAGAATAACAAGAATGAAATAAAAATACAAATGCTACATCAACTTCGCTAGATTGTTGGGAGAAGTCAGAGGTGTGTAAGCCAAACCATGACTGAGATAAAGAGTGATAGTAAGTGATATAAATTGAATGGATACATTGACTAGAAGATGATAATATTAATGGGTAGGTATCACAAGGATACTAAGCTAATGCTTGCCCTTAAAATTAAAATAACATTTTAAAATGTGATTTATCGAGCGCTCGTGGGGGGCTCCCAATTGTCGGGGCCCTACGCGACGGCGTAACTCGCGTGTGCCTCGAGCCGGCCCTGGTAACCAGCCCTTCTGTCCCCTTTGGAGATATATCTCATGTCCATATATCCAGTTTATTATCTGCACAGACAGTCCTATTAGTCCAGTCATAATATGAGGTTCTGTGACCATCCTCTGGCAACAATGTTTTGATGATTGATTTGACCTCTATGGACCCTTTAGAAAAGATTTAGCCCCCATGTCCCTCCCAAAAATCCCGGCATTTTTTGCTAAAGAGCCAAATTCAAAATGGCGCCCGGTGCCATCTCTAAAAAATCTTGATGACCTAGATTCATGTATGAAGGCACTTTTCCATACAAGTCAACCACGAGGATTCCAAATCTGACATCATTTTAATCATCAAACCTAGTTTTGACTTCGAAATTCAAGATGGCCGCCATTCAGTAGAGTGAAAATGGGTCATTCCGTGTGAAATCGCCCAATGGCTTATACCCCACCAGCTCAGATTTTGCTGAAATTTGGTCTATAGGGTCATCTAGGCTGGCAAAGACAAATTTCCAAATATTAGCCCCATTGGACCAACGGTTGTCAAGTTACGGCCTGCCCAATTTTGCCGGGGTCGGCGTCTGATTTTTGAACCCCCATATCTCAGTAACCAGAGGGTCTATCATCAAAACAATGGTATTTCTGGGTTGGAAATTGTCCAATGAATCCACATCTGGATCCTCAGATTTGATGTAAGAGTAAGCTAAAATGTCATGACCTTTTGACCTTTACTTTGACCTTAATATAAAGTACACCAGAAACTGTAGCCTCCATATCTTCCCTAAATCATATAAAAAAAAAAATCAGAAGTGTACTTTTCCCTCATGGTGCACAAATCCACATCAAACATACCGTGCCCTGCAGTTTTAGCTTGTATTTTACATCAGTCCAGGCAAAATATCTAATTTCGGAGCCAAAAATAGAGAAAGTTTTTATTTTCAGCTTAGATGAAGAAGGTGGGACCTGTCTCAATTTATATTACACGACATTCTATGGGTGTATGCTTTCAGAAGAGTTTTACTTAAAGTAGTTGATTATATTCCTCTAAATGCCTCAGGTCCAAATGCAATGGCTATACACCAAAGTCATCAGTACCAAATGATCTATAAATGGGTACCAAAGGAAGGAGCTGGCTTTTTCCACTACTTATACTGTAAGTAGTAATGTGGATTACAATTAGATACCTTTTCTATGAGCTTCCACTGAAGAAACACTGAAGTGTTACGGCTAGGCCTTGACTTTATAAAGCTGAGCCTTGGAGGAAAGAATTAGATCCCAAGGTCCCCTGTTTTCAAAGAAGTATTACTTATCAAGGTTAATTTATTTTTCCGACATCCCATAGGCACTTTTGTATGAGGAATGCCCCTGAAATCCTGAGGGCATGAGCTGAAAGGAAATATATTGTTCATGGGGTCCAATATGTTTTCCCCAAATGCCACTGGCCTAAATGTGACCACGAACCACCCTATTTACAAACACCAAATGTCTTAATTATGGGCTATATTGTAATGACCTGTCCTGGCTAGTCCCAACCTGGCTCATTCAATCTGGCCCCCTAATCATCCCCCACTGTAATTGGCTCATTCATCCATTCCCTCACTCTCCACCTCAAGCTGGTGCGTGGTGAGCGTTCTGGCGCATAATAGCTGCCGTGCATCACCCAGGTGGGTGCTACACATTGGTGGTGGTCAGTGAGGTCCCCCTTCCACTGTAAGCGCTTTGAGTACCTAAGGGTAGAAAAGCGCTATAGAAATGTAACTAACTACAGTATTATTATTATTATTATAACAAGAAGGGTGGGGCATGCTTCACTGTCATATCATGCCATGTTATCACATCCTACAGGTGTATGCTTTCAGAAAATGTATGGGAGTCGGGGCATATGGTAAAATTGTTAAATTATTCATAAAATTGTTCATTCATTTCAATTGGAAATTATCTTTCCTCAAGTACTGTATATATTTCCTAAACTAGGGTATGTTGTTTTAGACATCTCAGAAATGAGCCTGTACTAAATCATGAACTTCATATCTTGCACATTGGTGAACCAGGACTATCCAGCAGTATTAAACAACTACGGGACTACAGGTTTACCGCACATACTGTAATTACTGGACCTTATGAATTTCTTTGTGAAATCACTAATTTTCAAAGGGTTACTTGTCACACATCTTCAAAATAGTCCTTGCAGCATTTGTACTGATGCTGAATTGCCCTCTGGATGATGTTAATTGAAGCATTGATGGGGTTTCCACTACACATATTACTATGTATTCTAACACTTAGCCTAACAATTTGATTTCACGTTTCAATATGTTTCTTATTAAAGCAAGTTGTGTAGTGATGTTATAAACTTACATCTTATACGTATACTTACATCTTTAAAATCACCTTCACAGCATCTTAGTGCAGGAAATTCCAGTACTAGCTATTTAGTCATACTAATTCTTTCCTCCAAGGCTCAGCATTATAAAGTTAAGGCCTAGCTGTAAGACTTCAGTGTATAGCCAATGCATTTGGACCTGAGGCATTAAGGGGAAACTAATCTACCCCTTCAGAACTAATCTACCCCGTCTTCTGAAAGCATACACCCACAGAGTCATATTGAGACAGGCCTCACCTTCATCTCTTTACTACGCATTTGAGTGCATATTGAGCTAATTTGATTAGAGTATATGGCTCATTTGTATATCAAAATTAATAATAATAATAATAATAATAAAAACTTTGTAATACAACTTTGTAATAGAAAACATGCTACTTTTCATGTGACCTTGCATTGAGTTTTATTTTGATATGACTTAATAGGAGCCTATTTTGGCCAACATTGGCACACATCTCGGATTGATGGGAAACATAATCTCTTTCTTACGATTTTCCTTATGTTTTCAGCATGTTTTCCACTAAAACACGTTATCTAAAATGAAAAAAAAAAAACAAAAAACTATTTTTATTTTTGGCTCAAAAAAGGGCTATTTTGCCAGGGCTGATTGTTTAGGTCTGTTTATACATGTAAAATACAAGTTAAAGCTGCAGGGCACAGTATGTTTGATGTGGATTTGTGCACTATCAGGGAAAAGTACACCTCTGATTTTTTTAATATGATATAGAGAAGATAAGGGGACTACAATTTTTGGTGTACTTTATATTAAGGTCAAAGTAAAGGTCAAAAGGTCATGACATTTTAGCTTACTCTTACATCAAATCTGAGGATCCAGATTTGGATTCCTTGGACAATTTCCAACCCAGAAATACCATTGTTTTGATGATAGACCCTCTGGTTACTGAGATATGGGGGTTCAAATATCAGACGCCGACCCCGTTTTGGCATTTTTGGCAAAATTGGGCAAGCCATAACTTGACAACCGTTGGTCCAATGAGGCTAATATTTGGTAATTTGTCTTTGCCAGCCTAGATGACCCTATAGACCAAATTTCAGCAAAATTTGAGCTGGTGGGGTGTAAGCCATTGGGTGATTTCACACGGAATGACCCATTTTCACTCTATTGAATGGCGGCCATCTTGAATTTCAATGTCAAAACTAGGTTTGATGATTAAAATGATGTCAGATTTGGAATTCTCATGGTTGACTTGTATGAAAAAGTGCCTTCATACATGATTCCAGGTCATCCAGATCAAAAGTTATTTTTTAAAGATGGCGCCGGGCGCCATTTTCAATTTGGCTCTCTAGCAAAAAATGCCGGGATTTTTGGGAGGGACATGGGGGCTAAATCTTTTCTAAAGGGTCCATAGAGGTCAAATCAATCATCAAAACATTGTTGCCAGAGGATGGTCACAGAACCTCACATTAC
>JAODXP020003116.1:0-31529 GCA_027497455.2 Sardinella longiceps
GAGAGAGAGAGAGAGAGAGAGAGAGAGAGAGATTGCCTAGTCTACACTGTAAAAAAGAATTTGTAATGGTTACTTGAGAAATGTGTGGAAACTCGTTGCCTCAAATGAGTTAAGTAAATATGACTTACCTTTTTAGTTGTAAAGTATTTTTAACTTGAAAAAATAAGTCATATTTACTTAAATTTTTACAGCTTGTGCTTTTGAAGCTATTGCCCATAGAAAGTGAATGAATTCCGGTGATTTTACAGCTTAAGTATCTCTTGATGTGAACTTTACGGATTCTCATCCATAGTTCATAAATTGCCTCACTAAAATGCATGCTGTTTATTGAAAAGTTTATTGAAAATAACATTTGCCTCATTGCTTCTTTGCACAACCTCACCCACACACACACATACACTGACAGAGTCTGTATGTCTGTATCAGAGTCAGTGGGATGATGGGTTCTCTATTTCACGTTTCCTCTCTTCTGGTGAAACTAACAGCCATTATCACTCAGCTACTAAGATGGAGACGGGCCTCTCTACTGGACTACTCATACTGGGGAGCCTCCTCTACATGGGTAAGAGATATATATTTATGTCTTTGCTTACAGTACTGTACTCGCGAGACCTCTATTTTGGCTGTGAGTAGACTGCCACATGTGTTCCTCCTCCGTCTGTTATTCTGTGTGTACACTCTTTTACCCATATAGTCTATGCACTTACACATGAAACATTATTATTTGTATTGGAAAATTAAGCCATAGCCTATGTGTCAGACACACAACCATCTAAAGGACGGCAAAGTGTCTAACACCTTCCCATCACACTGAAATTGCTTTTTTTAAAAAACAATAAATATTCCATAATTTTATGGATTATTCTTTGTTGTGTTGCTTAACTTACTATTTTCACATCAATACCAGTGTACAAGAGCACAAAATAGATTTCCAAACACAGCCAAACTGTCAGAATATGTGTGCAAGGTTCCTCCTAAAAAGGAGACCTGAAGAAGTGTTAGGTGGTACTTACTGAATCATACTGAAACAGAGCGAGAAGTTACGTACAGCTATAGGCCTACTGCATGTAGGTCTTTTAGGTTCAAAATATGAATTTAGAGGAGATTACTTTTGGGCTTTTTGCCTTCTATCAGATAGGATAGCATAGAGATGGACAGGAAGTAACTGGGAGTGATGGGGTGGGATCGGGAAATTACCTCAGGTCAGACTCGAACCCGGGTCCTCGGAGTGTTGTCCACTGAGCCACGTTGCCTCCAGAGATGCTTAAAATTTGAGACAAAAGTGAAAGTGCTCTGAAAGCAGGAACTCATATTGCACCTTTAACAACATCTGAGAATCTGTGTAATGCTGGTTAATTTCGGTATAATCCATGATGTTTTCTTTTCACAGCTGGGTCTGCTGTGTCTGTGTTCCGTCAAACTGGAGGATCTGTCACTCTGGAGTTCCAGCAACACCAGCAGCTGAAGAGGGAGAATATGGATATCATACAGTGGTACTTTGGCTCAGAGAAAATACTGAAATATGTACCCCTAAGAGATGCTGTTACAGTCTTCACCCATAAAGGCAGAGTGGAGTTTAATAAGGAGACCTTCTCTCTGGAGCTGAAGAACCTGCAGAAGAGTGACAGTGGACTCTACAGAGGAGAGATCAGTGCTAGAGAGAGAGATATGATGGTTCAAAACGAATTATCTGTTCTGGGTGAGGGTCACAACAGAAATTAACAGTAATGATTTTAACAACAGTTTTAAGAATCACAATAGCATACAGACAGCAGCATATTGAAAATGTGATGATATTTAATGATAATGACATGAAGTACAAATATTGGACAGCTACGCCAAAGATCATGGAGCTCCGCTCCAACCCTCTCTGGCTACGCTGTTTATCACTCAAATTATAAATATGATTCTCGACTTAGTACTTGCTTCAATGACCAAGACAATTGAGAATTAAAATAGTTATTTCAGTGCATTTTAAGAACTAATTTAGCCAATGATAGACCTCGTTAAAATAGACAATTTACACAGTTAGTAACTGTTCAGCTGTTGTGTGCTTAAACCACCTGTTTAAAATTTTCCTAACTATGTCACAGGGTAAGGTGGCTGGGGTCCCACAGCATTTGCAGCCACTTAAGCAGCTGAGGGCAATGAGAATGGATAATTGCAGAAATAAAGAGGGACAAGTTGGCAGACACTTCGCAGCTGAGAACAATGGAAATTATGAATTAACTAATTAGGGGTGGCCTGTCATAGGCTACAGGGGCACACGCCCCCATGAGAAACAGCCTGTTCTGAACATTAGAGCTAAAAAAGTTAGCTTTAAATAAGCATAATATGGGACCTTTAAACATATCTCTTCCCTAAACAATAATTAGGTTATACAGTATGTTACAGTATGATGCTGTGTATACAGTGTGTGTGTGTGTGTGTGTGTGTGTGTGTGTGTGTGTGTGTGTGTGTGTGTGTGTGTGTGTGTGTGTAAAGAATTCAATGTCCACGCAGTCTTAGAATTCTTAGAAGATTATTATTTGTACCTTTATAGAACCAGACAGACAGGTAAGTGGTAGTAACTTCACTCTAGCAACGTTCAACTAATGTAAGGCCCCCTTGCACATTGATACACATGCACACTACATGCCATTTAAACATTAAAGGGATTAGAGCTGTATTTCACTATTCACATCATATGACAGCTTGTAAACAATAATTAGTCAATAATAAAACTTTTTTTTTTCAAGTGCATTTGTGCGTGTGTGTGTGTGTGTGTGTGTGTGTGTGTGTGTGTGTGTTTTTCAGATCCAGTGGAAGCCCCTGTCCTGTCTGTCGTGTCTAACTGGTCCAGCAGTGATTTCTGTCATGTGACAGTGACCTGTCAAGGTCATGACCTCAATCTGACCTCTAACTGTAACATCAGCACCTGCTATCCTGATGGAGAAACCTTCAGTGACTCTACCCTCAGCCTCTCTGTTAAAAACAATAGCATCACCTGTAACCATAGCAACCCTGTCAGCTGGAGCAATGCTAACATGGAGATCTATCAGCTGTGTCTGTCTTCTTCAGGTAAGAAAGAGATTCATCTATTCAATCACAATTATACTTATCATCTGCCATAGTCATCTGAAGGAAGTATTTTCCAGATGACTATAGCAGAGCTTATTACTTTTTAAGCTAGATTTGGCATCCACACCTGTTCCAGGATCAGTGTCTCAGTGGATCAGGATTGCAGGAGGTTCTCTGATTGTGGCTGTGTGCAGTGCTGCCCTCTACTGCTGGGGGAAGAGACTGCACAGAGGACTCACACCACAGGTACTTAATGTAAATTAAATTGTGTTTGACCTTGTTATTTATTATTATTATGTGTGTGTGTGTGTGTGTGTGTGTGTGTGTGTGAGAGAGAGAGAGAGAGAGAGAGAGAGAGAGAGAGAGAGAGAGAGAGAGAGAGTATATTAGTGTGTGTACAAACATCTCTTCACTTACATTTCTAAATGTGTGTGAATTGCAGACTACAACTCCAGCTGTGGGATCAGTGGCCACCCAAAGGTACAGCACCCTGCAGACTACCTCAGCCTATGAGAACCTGAGCTCTCATAACAGTGGACTACAGAGGAGAGATCAGTGCTGGAGAGACTGAAGTCAAAGCTGAATACAGAATTGATGTTCTGGGTGAGTAATTGCTATTTTACTTACTACTGAATAGCATATATACTA
Source organism: Sardinella longiceps (assembly GCA_027497455.2). NCBI lineage: Eukaryota > Metazoa > Chordata > Actinopteri > Clupeiformes > Clupeidae > Sardinella > Sardinella longiceps. The sequence goes on from JAODXP020003116.1 coordinate 3,709, forward strand.
CTATAGCTATGACAATACTAAAGGTCATTTGGCTACTGTGTTTCAGAAACTTGTCAAATTAGTTTCAAGAACCATTCAAGACACAAGGTCCCAAATCCATCTTTTGAGTACACTGTGTGTGTGTGTGTGTGTGTGTGTGTGTGCGTGCGTGCGTGCGTGTGTGTGTGTGTGCGTGTGTGTATGTGTGTATGTGTCAGAAGGATGGGTAATGTAGTAATAGCAGTAACAGGTTAACGTTCCTGTGTGCCGATGTGTCTCTTTGCTGTAACATAGTCAGATATGTGGCTCTTGGTCTCCGATTGGTTGGCCACCCCTGACGTAGACTATCAAAGGCCTATATTGCTATTTTACTTACTACTGAATATATACATTATACTATACTAGTATGGCTGTGACTATACTAAAGGTCATTTGGCTACTGTGTTTCAGAAACTTGTCAAATTAATTTCAAAAACCATTCAAGACACAAGTTGTAAAATCCATCTTTTGAGTACACTGTCTGTGTGTGTGTGTGTGTGTGTGTGTGTGTGTTTCAGATCCAGTGGAAGACTTGTCGAGCAGCAGTCATTGACGCCAGTAATGTTGCTAATGTCTGTTATGGTTAAAGGAGTTTTGGGCATGGCATAGCACGTTCCCTAAGTAAATGGGAGAGCACATCGACAAGCGGTTCAGAGATGTTGCACACTGGCCTTCAACTTTTATTTGTTTAAAATGGACTTTGTTTATGAATGAATAAATGGAATAGTAAATAACCAAATTGTCAAAACCATGGCATTCTTTTAAACAAATCTAGTATACAGCACACATTAGTTCCAGATTCAAACCAACTTAAATAAAAAAAAAAAAACTTTTGTCCATCTTACAAATTAAGAGTACAACGACTTGGATGATGGGATTTTAAAGTAGAGAAAAAAGGTGGGATGTAACAGACAATGGGTACATATCAATATGCTTCCTCGGGCTCGGTCCTTTGTCCTCCGTACTTGTGCCCCGGAAATTGTTCGAGAGCTCGACGTCATCGAGGATGTCTCAATTCTCTAATTGCTGCGAGGAGGAGAGAGGAACGAGGACGGAGGAGAGAGGAGAAAGGTCCGATAAGCGAGGAAGCACAGGTGTATCCTTTGCGGGGAAAACGCGGAAGCGCGGACAGTGGGAACGTGCGTTCATTGGCTTGAATCGAGAGTCTAAAAAGTTTAAATACCCTCCCATTCTGTCACCTCAACATCCAATTAAAAAAACGAGTTTGCTATTTGCGAAAAGGGAGTTCATATGACTGTTTGGAGCAAGGAAAAAGCATATTAGAAATAATAAAAAACATCTTCAACTTCAGCAAGAAAGTTGATTGTTTAGTCGAGTTTATTATGATGTGCATTGTCCGTGGTTAAAAGACAAAAGTGAACTGATGCAAAACAGATCGTGGTTTAATTGTCTTGGTTTAATTACATTGCATTATGATGAATAAAATAGTTTGGTGGTTGTTATAGCCTATGTAACCCCTTTCTAACGGGTTCTATACAACCCAGCACATAAATGCTACTACAGAGTTAGGCTACACTAAACAAGATAAAAGGCGCAACAGGATCCTAGGCTCTCAGCGGTGGAAGGGTGAACTAGGCTGGAATTCCTGATACCATAAATATACAAGATAGCATAATAATAAATGCACAGAATAATAAACTTAGTAGCGCGGTGCCTCCACTGGGGAAATACTACACTTACCTCAAATGCTAGTGTTTGCGTATCTCCTCAGAATATTTATAACAGCTAAGAAGGTGTGGTGAATGCAGTGTTTAAATACCAGCACAATCAAATAGGCTAAACCAAAATAATAAAAGCAGCCAATACACCAAAGGTATAATTAATTAATCAATAATGATTGTATTTATTAATAAGCAATAGGCTACTATGAATAGGAATGGATATACTTAAATGGCCAAAAACAGGCCGGCAGTAAAACAGCAGGTAGCTACACACAGTAGAGGAAAGGGTGAAACAATTTCAACCCAGTAGCTATACCACATCAAACAGAACACAATTCAATACACAGGATAAAGATAAAACATCAAAGTATCAAAATAAACAAAAGCGCGCTGTCGGGGCCCGGTGGTGCACATAAGGTGGCAGCTCTCTGAGCTGCAGGCAGGGCAGCAACCGCTGCAATGCCCGGCTTTCCAATGGAGGCGCGAGGAAAACGGATGTGGGTGCGTGTGTCAGTGTAAATGTGGGTCCGTTACTCACAATCCACCAGAGGCGATGCAGTCCAGCAGCAGAGGGCTCCTTATAGGGCTAGCTGTCACTGGCTAGCTAGCTGATGTTCACCCCAACTCCTTGGCAGCAGCTGACTGTCTCCCGACAGCACGGGAATGACGGAGGCGCTCCGGTGGGCCCAGCACACGGAGGGCAGACGAATCCCGGGGGACAGACGATGCGGAGGCGCTCCGGTGGGCTCAGCACACGGAGGGCAGACGGTCCGGAGAAGGCAGCAGGTCGGGAGAGGCTAAGCTAGCAGCGACTAGCAGAGCAGTGCAATCTCGCGCACTTAACAGTAACGTAAAATGATAAAAACAAAAGAAAGAGAAACAGCTACAAATCACTCAGCGGAGTGAAGCTGGAGTCCCCGGTACACGTTGTATCTAAACACCAGCAAAATATGCCAATGCCGCACAGTATAAACAAACTTGATGACGAGCAGAACAAACGTGACCTCTCTCTCTTCATGCGCAGACGGGACTGGCGTGAGCTTCACTCTCGTGAGGAGATAGAATGTTCATACAGCTCGTGACTTCGCGGGCATGTAACATTCACAACTTATCATTGGCTAACAGTAATATTCAAATAAAAATACAATGAATAGATACATCTGATTGGTGTTCAAGTACAGTGTCATAACAAAAATGTGAACAATGGTAAACCACAAAGCATTATGGTAAACTGAGTTATTATAGCATATAGGCTATCATACAAGGACTCAGCCTAAACTTACATTTTTTAGAGGGCCTTACACTCTCCCCCCACCAAAACAAACAGCATGCCCCCATGCTGGGTTACATACAGTGTGAGATGAAAAGTAAAGCAAGAACAAAAAAAACAAAACAAAGAAAACACCAACATGCTATGGGTGTAATGGCAGGTGAAAGGCATGGCATAAGAAATGGCCTAGAAGTACAAGTGTTACAAAGAGCCTGTGGAGAACACCACCAGGCATGAGAGGGCTGCATGGATACTAAATGTGTGGCTGCTACAGTGTGACTACCCTGCACTCCCAGCTTGCCATATGTCAAGCGATCAGTAGGTTTCCTGTCCCTATGTGACCTACGCACTACAGGGGGCACTGAGTCTGAGTGGGCTGCAGGAGCCGTTACAGCAGAATCAGGATGGCTACAATCCTGGCCTGCAGCAAAATCCTGGACTATCTCAGGAGACCTGTGTGGAGAGACAGGGAGTGCAGTGTTGTGTGGAGCTAGCACAGTATGATTAGGTGTGGGCACTACCCTAGAGCTACCTTGACCTATAGTGGAGACACACGGAGCCGGGGACTCTGGTACAGGTCGAGCAGGCTGCATGCAAATAGAGTGAGGAGCGTGTTGCACAACATCCTCAGCATAGCCGCCATACTCAGACACAGAATCTGAAGAGCTACGACGCGTGGGGACACACGGAGCTGGGGACTCTGGTCCATGTTGAGTAGGCAGCATGCAAGCAGAGGGAGGAGCGTTTTGCACAGCATCCTCAGCATAGCCGCCATACTCAGACACAGAATCTGAAGAGCTACGACGCGTGGGGACACACGGAGCTGGGGACTCTGGTCCATGTTGAGTAGGCAGCATGCAAGCAGAGGGAGGAGCGTTTTGCACAGCATCCTCAGCATAGCAGCCATACTCTGACTCGGAATCGGAAGAGCTACAACGCGCGGGCACTACAGGGGGCAACATCTCAGAGACACCACCTCTAGCCTTCTCCTTAGCCCTCCTGTGCTTCACAGTCCTTGGGCCCAGGGCTGGAGCAGCAGCAACCACTGGACCTAATCTTACCTCCTGTCCCAAAGGCAAGATATGATTCCGATGCATCACCTTAACCGGTGCATTTCCATCAACAGGCTTCAACCTGTACACAGGGAGGTCAGAAAGCTGACTATCAACAATGTAAGGACAGGAGCTCCATCTGTCCGCTAGCTTTTGCTTCCCTTTCAGACCCAGATTTCGAATCAAAACTCGATCCCCAGAACTCAAGCTATGATAACGGACTTTCTGGTCATATCTCTCTTTATTGCTTTGGTTCATCCTATCCGCTGAGGCCTGTGCTAGCTGGTAAGCAGCTTGCAACTCCTCCTTCATCCTGGTCACATACTTTAAATGTGACGCAGGAGACGTGTCATTAGACAAAGCAGCAAAGCAAACATCTACAGGGAGCCGAGCTTCCCGACCAAACATTAAGAAATATGGTGAGAACCCAGTAGCCTCATTGGGAGTGCAATTATACGCATGCACCAAATGCGCTATATGTTGACTCCACTGAGACTTCTGATGCGACTCCAGAGTGCCCAACATGTCCAGCAATGTTCTATTGAACCTCTCAGGTTGTGGGTCACCCTGTGGGTGATAAGGAGATGTCCTCGACTTCTTCACCCCCAGCATAGTCAGCATCTCGGTTACCAACCTGCTCTCAAAGTCCCTACCCTGGTCTGAGTGAATACGGGTGGGCAAGCCGTAGTGAATAAAATACTTTTCCCACAGAGTCTTTGCCACAGTGGCAGCTGTCTGGTCCTTGGTAGGAAAAGCCTGTGCATAGCGTGTAAAATGGTCAGTGATAACCAACACATTTCCAACATTTCGAGAGTCTGGCTCGATCGAAAGAAAGTCTATGCATACCAGGTCCAGGGGTCCAATACTCTGCATGTGGGACAGGGGGGCAGCTCTCTGAGGCAGTGTTTTCCGCTTAATACACCGCTCACAGGTCTTACAGTACTTCTCAACATCAAGCTTCATGCGGGGCCAATAGAATCTGTCACGGACCAAACTGTATGACTTATCAAAACCCAAGTGGCCAATGTCGTCATGCAGCAGCCTAAAAACAAGACAATGAAACTGCCGTGGCAACACCAATTGTCTGACGTGCTGGTCACCTTGCTTCACAGTCCTATACAAAAGCCCATTGCTAATAGATAGCCTTGCCCACTCCTTTTTCAGAATCTTCATGTCAGGATGTCGCGTCATGATGCTACTAGCCGGCTTCTTCAGACTAAAAGCATGCCAAACCTCCCCTATACATGCATCATTCTTCTGAGCATCTTGAATCTCACCAGAACTGAAAGTAGGCAGCTGATCTGGAGTTACTGCAGCAACATGACAATATGCTTTAGGAACAGCTGACTCGTGACTGCAAATCTGATCAGCCACCCGTGGAAAAGAACAACCTGCTCTCTGCGTAGCCACCACCTGACAAATAGCTCGAACACCAGGAGCTGGAATCTCTTGCCACTCATCATCAGGGGACAGAGTGATGTGAGGGCGTCGCGAGAGCGCATCAGCATCCAGGTTCCGTCGCCCAGGCCTGTACTTCAAGCTAAAATCATACGTGGAAAGGGACGCCAACCAACGGTGGCCGGTGGCATCAAGTTTCGCAGACTTGGTTATGTATGTCAGCGGGTTATTGTCTGTCCTGACTTCAAAGCTCACGCCATACAGGTAGTCATGTAGCCGATCAACAATAGCCCACTTCAAAGCTAAAAACTCCAGCTTGTGAGCTGGGTAATTCTTCTCTGACGGGGAGAGACTGCGACTAATGTACGCTATAGGACGCAACCCATCAACATGCTCTTGATACAGAACACCACCCAGACCATCCAGGCTCGCATCCACATGCAAGACATACGGCTTGTGGGGGTCTGCGAAAGCTAACACCGGCGCCTGAGTCAACCTCCGTTTCAACTCCAGAAACGCAGACTCGCAAGGGTCAGTCCACCTAGGACCAAAGGGCTCAGAGGGCTGGAAAGAAGGTTTTGGATCCTGAGTCTGTGAACGCGAGTGTTTCTTATGGGACGGACAGCCTTGGAGTAACTCATTGAGGGGACGGCACAACGTTGAAAAACCCTTAACAAACCGGCGGTAATAACCGCAAAAACCCAAGAACGACCTGAGCTCAGTGATAGTCTGAGGTCGAGGCCAAGATACAACAGCTTCTATCTTCGAGGGGTCAGTGGCTATGCCATCCTGCGAAACTATGTGCCCAACATAGTTCACAGACGTCCTACCAAACTGACACTTATCTAAAGAGAGCTTAAGACCTTCCTCTCTCAGACGGTCAAGAACCTTAAGGAGCCTTTCCTCGTGCTCTTCCAGGGTGCGGCCAAACACTATCAGGTCATCTAAGTACACAAGAACCTCTAGGAAATTCATATCCCCGACGGTCCGCTCCATGACTCTCTGAAACGTGGCTGGAGCACCACAGATTCCCTGAGGCATGCGTTCAAACTGATAGAAACCTAAGGGACAGATGAACGCAGTCTTTTCCTTATCAGCCTCACTCATGGGAATCTGGTAGTAGCCACTTCTTAAGTCCAACACAGAGAACCACTTACTACCAGAGAGGCAATGGAGGGCATCTTCAATCCTGGGAACCGTGTACTGGTCAGGGATGGTCCGCTGATTAAGCGTTCGATAATCTACACACATCCTGACTTTACCTGACTTCTTGCGCACTACCACGATGGGCGAAGCATACGGACTACGAGATGCCGAAATGATGCCATGACCCTGGAGCTCCAGCAAATGCTGGCGTACATCTTCCAGATCAGCAGGAGCTAAACGTCGGGAACGCTCCCGAAAAGGCCTTGAATCATTTAACCTGAGCTCATGCTGAGTGCTTTTAGAGCAGCCTACATCCCACTCACTGCAGGAGAACACTTCTTTCCTCTGCAGCATTTGCTCACAGAGACGCTGCTTTGCCTCCTGTGGCATAGAAGAAGTGCCAAAGTCAAAAGAAGCTGAAGAGAGTGTACTAGTGTCTGTGGGACTGCAAGTGGAAGGAAACTGTGGCACCACATCCACAGGGAATATGTGAGCGAGGGGATTACCTCTCTTCACAATAACATCCCTGGAAGAAACATTCCTCACATTCACCGTAATGCGACGGCAGGACACAGCAGAGACTGGATGGACTTCAGGTCGGACCTCGAGCTCCGGGACAGATGCACCATCAGCGCTAACAGGCTGATCTACAAGAATTAAGGAGTCATGGATCTCACCAGGAAACTTTGGCAGCCCTGACAGCTGCAGCTCCTGCCCAGGCTTTAAAACAACCGGCTTAGGTTTGGTGAACCACACAGTACCGTGCTTGTCCTCATCATCCGATGGAACACGAACATGTTTAATGGACTCAAAAACCTCCTTCATTACCGGGTGAATGTTCAGCGTGTTAAGAAACCCATCACCAGCCTGTTCACGGCAGGAGTGAAACAACTTCCTCACTAAGTGAGTGTTTGTGCCCACCAAAATGGCTACCCCCTCCCTAGTCTGAGGGTCTGGACAGACCAAAGCTAAAGCATCCACTACCTGTGGCACGCCAGTGACAGCTTCGGTGAACTCCAACCTGAGAGGCAAATATCCATCATATGGGTATTGGTGAGTGCTTAAACCCCATATTTCGAGATTGTCCACTGATTGCAGTGGCAGGTGCTTCAAATATGTGTTGTAGAAACTGCGGTATAAAATAGTGACCTGGGACCCACTATCAAGCAGAGCTTTTGCATAAACCCCCTCTATCTGGACAGGCACTTCAGCAGAGGGCCCCACTAACCCGGATGGCAGTTGTGATTGGCTAACATTGATTGGAGGGGAACAATGAGCGGAACGTGTTTTGTGGGATGGAGCTCTGTGCCGTTCCGTCACTGAGCTCCGGGGAAGTTTCCCTGCTGTGTAACTCTCTTAATCAGCTTCTGGTTCACGAACCTCAGGTTCTCGGTCTGAGTGCACTCTCTCTTAGTGTGGCCGTCTTCTCCACACTTGTAGCAAAAGACGACGGGAAAAGGAGCTGTGGCCCTAGGTAAGCTGGAAGAAGCAGCCCGAGTGGAAACAGTCGGAACAGGGACCTGTGCGGGCGTGCCTCTGGCACTCTGTGAGACTGGAGGGGGAGCCGGGGCCACAGCACTAGCGGTCAAAAGTTTCGTAACCAAAGACGTGAGTTCTTTCACCTCTTGTCTAAGACTGTCTAGCTCTGATGGCCCTGGAGGAACAGGAACGTGGGGAACAGCCACAGCAGCAGACACAGGAACAGGAGGAACAGCAGTGGCTGTAGACGGCCGGGGAAAACAAGCATTGGCAACAGAAACCTTGGTACTCTCTCGCGCACCTACCCAGTGTTCTTCCTCTCTAACATTACGCATAAGTAGCGAAAAAGAAGGCGGAGCTTGCAAAGTGTGCAACAGGCGCACACGCAAAGCCACGATGTCAGTGGGCAAAGCACCCTTGAACAGCTGTTCTAGTCGCGCACGATTCAGGCCAGCTGCATTAATACCCCCTCTCAAAAGAGCCCGGTGAAGAAGCTTGTCTAACCTATACAAGAAAGCTGAAAGCTTCTCTCCATCCTCTTGAAAAGTATGGCGAAACGAGGCCATAAGGTCTGCTCCACACTCTGTGGACCCATAAGTAGTGTCAAGAGCAGCAAGATAATCAGTAGCTACTGCAGAAGGGTGGCTAACTTTCAAGAACCGGACAATGTCGGCAGCAGGACCGCGCAAACTCTCCACAATTCTCTGTCTCTTTGTAGCATCGCTGCACTGCCACTCAGTAACCATCTGAGTAGCCTGTTCCATCCAGCTCTCATACTCCTCCTCACCTGGAGGAACAGGACGTATTCCAGAAAACAACCTCAGTTTCCTGTAACCAGGCGAATCCACAGAGGCCTGGTTACAGCGCTCTACAAGCTGACCGATAGCATTCACAAGATCAAGGTTGACATCAGACTTAGGCGGCTGAAGGCCCAGAACAGCCGCCTTTATGTCACCCATGGACTTACCCTCCTTCTGCATCAATGCCAATAGCTTGGCTTCAAAATCATCCTCTTTAGGCACAGAATGAGCAGACAGCAAACTATTCACTACACACATAGGCCACGGACCAGCCTCACCTAAAATTCCCACTTCAGGAGGAACAGAGCTCGGATCTAACTCAGCAGAGGACTCAACTAAAATGTACAGGTGCCTACCAGTCTTGTCACTACGGCGACCACGTATCCGAGTACGACCTAAGGACTTCACTGTACCAAGCACCCGGTTAACCAACTCATCAGTTGCCTCCAGTGGCACTCTGCTAAGTAAAAGCGCTTGAGTCAGCTCAACATTCTCATTACTGCTCCATTCAACAACCTGGCTAAGGTCCATGTTAAAGGCTACACAGCAAAGCGGCAAAAACTACACACAACAAACACTAATCAAACACAGCTATTCACTTGTACTGGTTACAGGAAAATCCCAGCGGTCGCCTCCAAAATGTAACCCCTTTCTAACGGGTTCTATACAACCCAGCACATAAATGCTACTACAGAGTTAGGCTACACTAAACAAGATAAAAGGCGCAACAGGATCCTAGGCTCTCAGCGGTGGAAGGGTGAACTAGGCTGGAATTCCTGATACCATAAATATACAAGATAGCATAATAATAAATGCACAGAATAATAAACTTAGTAGCGCGGTGCCTCCACTGGGGAAATACTACACTTACCTCAAATGCTAGTGTTTGCGTATCTCCTCAGAATATTTATAACAGCTAAGAAGGTGTGGTGAATGCAGTGTTTAAATACCAGCACAATCAAATAGGCTAAACCAAAATAATAAAAGCAGCCAATACACCAAAGGTATAATTAATTAATCAATAATGATTGTATTTATTAATAAGCAATAGGCTACTATGAATAGGAATGGATATACTTAAATGGCCAAAAAACAGGCCGGCAGTAAAAACAGCAGGTAGCTACACACAGTAGAGGAAAGGGTGAAACAATTTCAACCCAGTAGCTATACCACATCAAACAGAACACAATTCAATACACAGGATAAAGATAAAACATCAAAGTATCAAAATAAACAAAAGCGCGCTGTCGGGGCCCGGTGGTGCACATAAGGTGGCAGCTCTCTGAGCTGCAGGCAGGGCAGCAACCGCTGCAATGCCCGGCTTTCCAATGGAGGCGCGAGGAAAACGGATGTGGGTGCGTGTGTCAGTGTAAATGTGGGTCCGTTACTCACAATCCACCAGAGGCGATGCAGTCCAGCAGCAGAGGGCTCCTTATAGGGCTAGCTGTCACTGGCTAGCTAGCTGATGTTCACCCCAACTCCTTGGCAGCAGCTGACTGTCTCCCGACAGCACGGGAATGACGGAGGCGCTCCGGTGGGCCCAGCACACGGAGGGCAGACGAATCCCGGGGGACAGACGATGCGGAGGCGCTCCGGTGGGCTCAGCACACGGAGGGCAGACGGTCCGGAGAAGGCAGCAGGTCGGGAGAGGCTAAGCTAGCAGCGACTAGCAGAGCAGTGCAATCTCGCGCACTTAACAGTAACGTAAAATGATAAAAACAAAAGAAAGAGAAACAGCTACAAATCACTCAGCGGAGTGAAGCTGGAGTCCCCGGTACACGTTGTATCTAAACACCAGCAAAATATGCCAATGCCGCACAGTATAAACAAACTTGATGACGAGCAGAACAAACGTGACCTCTCTCTCTTCATGCGCAGACGGGACTGGCGTGAGCTTCACTCTCGTGAGGAGATAGAATGTTCATACAGCTCGTGACTTCGCGGGCATGTAACATTCACAACTTATCATTGGCTAACAGTAATATTCAAATAAAAATACAATGAATAGATACATCTGATTGGTGTTCAAGTACAGTGTCATAACAAAAATGTGAACAATGGTAAACCACAAAGCATTATGGTAAACTGAGTTATTATAGCATATAGGCTATCATACAAGGACTCAGCCTAAACTTACATTTTTTAGAGGGCCTTACACTTATATTTGATGAAGATAGCATTTATTTTGGTCAGTTGTTTCAGAGATGTCATCTGTAATGGACGTCTCATACTAGTGATGCATGAATCAGGAGGACATCTCATTTCTTATATTTGTCTGCCCTCGATTCCTCCATCCTCCGATCGTTGCTTCCTTGCTTCCTTCACGGGAGGAGGGGCTAGGTCGGAGGAAAGGTTGGAAGTGAGGAAAGGAGGTCGGAGGAATTATGTATTGAGATGTACCCAATGATTTCACAATTTGCAGTCACCATTGTGCATGCTTTCGTGCTTACTATGGAAATACTATGTACTAATGTTTAGATTATCATCCAGGTGAGAGCAATAATTTAACTTGAATCATAACATGTAACAGTCTAAGAGAGGGTGATGTTATACAATAATGTGACCATTTCTGTTGTTTTGATGATGTTGTCTGTACACCACCATGGAAACAGTTGATTGATTATGGAGTGTGATGGACCAGTTGTAGTACTAACCGACTATAGCTGTGCTATCTGCATAGTAAGCGGTATTCCGTAAGTGAGCTCTGGCAGTCATTGATAAGAGAGACTGAGGATGCAATATGTGCCATGGCCACTAGAAGGACCTGACAGTACTTTCAGTTCAGAGAAATACAGGTGCTCAGGGCTCTGTCAAGACAAAAGACAAAAACATGTTGTTACAAAAATATGTCTGTATGTTTGTTTGTTTTAAACTTGTCATAAAATATGCAGTAGTCACAGATGGGTCAGTGTTTAGCATGCTCAATGGTGTTTTGTGCCCCCAACGGCACCTTCCAGACAGCACAGCCTAAAAGGCACAACCTCAACCCTATTCCTAACCCTAACCACCTCAACCCTCATCCTAACCCTAAACTGAGTGGAGTAGTGCCTTGAGGGCACCGTTGAGGGCAAAAAAAAAAACAAAGACATTTTAGCATTGCTCACATAAAGGAAACTACATTAAGGGTGTTCTTTCAGGTAGGTGTTACTTTGCTACACACTCATGTTTCCAGGAAGATGAGAAGTGATGACTACATTTCTTTGGTACATCACTGTGGTGTGGTGTATAACCAAGAAACATGACAACCGCAAGGACTCTACTGGCTCAAGTATTCTTCATCCATTACACAGGTAGCTCAAATACTCTCATTTACGGCTGCTTTCATCCATACATTTATGGTTACAAGGACCAGAAATTTATGGTACTTGGTCATCCTTGACAAACTTGAAAAATTGACAAACTTTTATGGGAGAGTAGTTTTTGCTGTGAAGTGTGTGAAATTTGTAGAGAAATGTAAATATTACTACATTCATACCAAACAGGACACCTCAGTAAACACAGAGAAAGACTTGTAAATGTAAATGTAAATGTAAAAAAGTTGGTTTCTTTGGGAGAAATGACGTTATGGATGTGACGTTATGGACGTGACGTCTGGAAAAACCTTCCAAAACTATCCAAAACAATTGTGAATGGTGGATTATAACCAGGGTTTAAAATTAGCACCCGCCACCGGCCAAATGCGGGTAAAAATTTGGTTTGGCTAGTAACAAAAACCAAGCTACCTGCCATTGGCAGACAACTGAAATATGACCGCTTCATATGACTTAAGTCATTATTGTGAAATGAAATGGGAAGAGCCAATAGGTGCCGTAGTAGTTGAGTTTAGATAACCATCTGCTACAAAATACATTTTGAACTTGTGTGTATTATGGCAAAAAGTAAAGTTGTTCTAAAAAGCACCCTAACATTTTTTTCAGTGGCCGGTAAAAATATTTTTTGGCCGGTAAATGATCAGGCCTTACCTGCCATTGGTAGGTGGGTCTAAAAGTTAATTTTATACCCTGATTATAACCATTAAAGACATAAATAGTAATGTAACAATAAAAAATAACTGATAGCCTAGCATTGCAGATTTGTCTGTGTTATCACCCACTTGTGCTCATAAGCCCCTCCATAGACTTAGCCTACTACATTATGGCTGAATAGGGTAAAAATTTTAACAAATATATCATTTTGAAACTTGCTCAGATGATTATTTACATTGAGACAATAGCCTACTTTCTTTTATTATACGGGTCTCTAGAATGTTGAGGGAGGCTCCATTCACTTTCAATGGGACTCCTCAACGTTCGCAGGTCAGTTATTTCTATTATTTATGACCGCTGGAAAACTATAATGACCGCTGTCAATGGCAACAGGTTTTTAGACTGACATTCACGTCTCCGTATCATTCCGCGCATAGAGATCAAAATTTTAAAGTGAAAGGAGATCAGCTGCGTTCTATAGAATGTTTCCAGTTGAAGTTTCTTTGCAAATTATTTGTTTCTCCGCAGAGGCCATGAAACGTTAACAAATTAAATGTAAAAGACGTTTCTGTAAAATATTATATCGTCATGTTGGACCGCAGCGGGATAATTGTCTGCCGGTCATTATAGAGAAATATTTCCCTTGAGGATGAGGTTCTTCCTCTCGGGAAATATTTCTCTATAATGACCGGCGGACAATACTACATTATCCCTTAGGCCTACGTATTGCAAGTTTTCTGAAAGAATTTGTAGTCTATGCAGAAACTTTAAGTTTTAAGGTGAGGTTTACTTTTTCGTGGAATTGCCCATATATAAAATGTATTTATTTATGTAAAAGTTAAAACAAACAAATATATAATTTTAAAATTATAATATAGATAGATAGATAGCTAGTCAAAGAAAAAGAAGGCTGGGCTAGGGTACGGCACCTGAGTTCGTGGGTGGGGTAAGGTATTTGAGGAGTTTCTAAACAACATATCTAGGGCCGGTCCCCCAAAGTATTTTTATGGCCAATTAGTTCTTACACTACTGTAGCCTATGTCTTCTGTAAATCACACACAAGAGTTGTATGTTGAGCTTAAATATATTTTAGAGCTTTAGAAAATGTCATGTTGTAATCTGATATTGCATTACATTTTTTGCATTTTGAGGTGGAGAGTAAGGGAATGGAGGAATGAGCCAATTACAGTGAGAGAATGATTAGGGGTCCAGATTGAATGAGCCAATTACAGTGAGGGGAAGATTTGGGGTCCAGATTGAATGAGCCAGATTGGGACTATTTGCCAGGGGAACCTCCTACTCTTTTGCGCAAACTGTCATGGGATCTTGCGTATGACCACATTGAGTCAAACATTTCACCACATCTCATCCAAAAGAGGGCCTCTCCTACAGCACAGTGTCCCCATCACGATCACTGGGGCATTGGGATTTCCCCAGAGGTCTCCCATCCAGGTGCTAACCTAGCCCACACCTGCTTAGCTTCAGCTATTCAGCTGAGACAGGGTACCATTGGTTTGGCTGCTGATGTGTTGGGGTGTAAGGTCTGCATTCTTGGTGTGCTTTTTTACAACATTTATTTTCAGCTCTATATTTCATCACACACCCCTGGCAAGAGTTCATCATCAACCACGGCTATAAATATTGTAACGATGGCAACACACTTTACCTGTGACTTCCGGTCATGTTGCCCTCATATCTCACTTCACAAGTGAAGACAGTGTTTGAAATGAGACTGTAATAAGAACAGAGCACATACAACAAGTTGGCTTTTCAATTTGATTTGACACTGACACAAATTCCAGACTTTCTACAGGTTTATTTATAAGACTGTCATGTTCAGTTTTAGATCTCACAAGCTCATTAATTCAGGCTAATTAAGTCAGTGCATGTACTAACACTTCAGCTACATATTTTTAAAGGATATTTCTGCACCCCTTAAAAGTTGGAATTTCCCTCCTTGCAATGAGTGTGAACCTGAAAGAAACTTTGACCATATTAACCACACGGAAATTGTGCACCTAACGCTTTCACAACTCTCAACTGGCACATCTTTCCTTCCATGGGAAGCTACCTTCTGTGAACTTTAAAAACTATTGTGCAGAGCCCTCTGTTTGATTCGCGAAACCATCTAGATTCAATCAACGTCTAGATTTCTGTTTCTAATTTTATTTTGGCAGATCAAAGCTAATAGACAGATCCCCACTGACTGAAATGTGATTTTGAGCAGAAGCATAACGCACCGCTAGGCTGTAAGTAGGTGAGAGGTGAAATTTGGTGATATTTCTCATCTTTATAAATGAGTAGGCTCACCTTTTTGATTCTGATGAATGACATCTATTCAAGGTTAACTTGGGACAAAAAATAGCCTTTACCGATTGATTGACTGAAAATTGAGATGGGAATTGCAGTAGCTAAACCTTATTGGCTATTTGTTTATCCAGCAATTGAAGTTTAAAAGCTCAGTAAGTCCAGCTCAGTTTTGCCACCTACAGGATTAACAATCAAAACAAAGCTATTACTAAACGTTCCTGTTGACAATCCTCCATGGTATTATTATGTAGTTGATGGAGGAAATTGTTATAAATAGGCTACAGGTATGTGTCATGGGTTGAATGACAAAGAAGGTACATTTACATTGTAATTCAAATAAGCTCCAGGGTAAATATCAGGTGATAAACTCCAGCTAAGTGACGTGACCTAGCCTGCCTACAGTATATGCCAAAACAGAGCAGGATGAGCTGGGGAAACTGCAAGTTCTACAGTTTTGGCTAGGAGGCAATGAGGGCCGTGCGAGGATGCAAATTTAACCCAACACATGACATTTATCAATCCCAATGAGTTCCAGGGAATTTCTATAAAGGTACGAGTGGAAAAACATTGAACCTTTGGTTTAAGCCAGCATAGTGCCTCTTTAATGTTGTTAACTCTTAAAGGTGCCTAGACCAAAGATACGCGAGGAGACGGGCTGCGACGTTCTTAAAACCTGGATGTTCCAAAACTCAGAAACTGCGATTTGACATGCTAAATCTTTTGCAACGGCTTGCAACTGCCTGCAACAACCTGCGACAATTCATTCACACCGCCGCAACTCTGTTCTAAAACCGTTTCGTCTCGTCGCGGATCTTCAGTCTGAATTGCCCTTTAACATGCCCTACGGATAAAAACAAAAAGGTTCATTTTCTTTTACAGCTGGGTCACATATCTCAGTGGTTAAACAAATTGGAGCACCTCTCACTCTGGAGTTCCAGCAACACCAGCAGCTGGAGAGGGAGAGTAGATTTCATACAGTGGTACTTTGGCTCAGAGAAAATACTGAAATATCTACCTCACAGAGATGCTGTCACAGTATTTACCCATAAAGGCAGAGTGGAGTTTAATAATAAGACCTTCTCCCTGGAGCTGAAGAACCTGCAGAAGAATGACAGTGGATTCTACAGAGGAGAGATCAGTGCTGGAGAGACTGAAGTCAACGCTGAATACAGCCTCAGTGTGTTAGGTGATTGTATAATATTCTGCACGTCTTCCAGTATACTAATGTGTCTATAAATGGTAGAAACTCTTCACACAAGCACATACTTTAAATATGGATACATAGGCCTAATGTAAGAAGTACACTAACATGTCTGTACTGTATCTGCTTGTCCAGATCCAGTGACCGCTCCAGTCCTTCATGTCACATCTGAAACTCCAAGCAGTGACCGCTGCAATGCCACACTGACCTGTAGGGGGAGTGACCTCTCTCTAAACATCAGCTGCAGTAACAACACCTGCTGCTCAAAGCAATGGGCTTCTAATGACTCTTCCCTCACCCTATTTGTGAGAGATGACGTCATCATCTGTAACCATAGCAACCCAGTGAGCTGGAGAAACACAACCATAAAAACCAAGACTCTCTGTGGTGAGTCGTGTTCTCTATCAAAGATAAGGTGCAGTTATGGGCATCTCCCCCTCAGTACTGATTGCCATGTGTGTAAAGATTTATGATGAAAAGTTATCTCCATTTGATACAGTAAATCAGATGAAGAATAAGAAGGGAGCGGAGGTGTTCCTGTTCCCTGCTGTGTTCTGTGCTGGGGCAGTCTTTACTCTTGGCTTGGTTCTCTGGAGAAGAAAACACCTGAAAGCAGGTAGCCTACATTCAGCCCTCAAATGGTTTACTAGCCAATTTAGTGAAGCATTCTCATCCTCCACAGTATATCTCTTATTCATTAAAGGAGAATGCCGGTTTGCTATGCAGTTTATGCAACCTCTGCACGGAATGTTACCAGGTTGAAGAGCTGTCAGTCAATTAGTGGGAAGTGTGAATGTCAATTAGTGGGAGGTGTAAATGTATCTGT
The DNA here is from genome assembly GCA_027497455.2 of Sardinella longiceps. NCBI lineage: Eukaryota > Metazoa > Chordata > Actinopteri > Clupeiformes > Clupeidae > Sardinella > Sardinella longiceps. The sequence goes on from JAODXP020003116.1 coordinate 20,856, forward strand.
ATCTGATCATCAGGCAGGACTGCAGTTTTCTATCTCCAGGGTTCCACCTACAGTCGCCGAAGTATTAGAAGAAATACACACAAACTACATTGCACATTCTCAACAATCGATGGAAATTTATTTGTAAACCAAATAGTACGAACCAGAGATGCTGATCATTTTCGTGCATTACGCTGTTTGACAAGATGGTAATAAATGTGATATCAGTTATCTCTACTTTCAGTTTCTATTTTGTGGACCCGGCACCAGACATTCTGCAAGCGGGATTACCGCAAAAAAATGCTAGACGAGAGAACCATCGTTCACCCCATAATGAACCATTTAATCATCAAAGGGATTTTGAGGCTGGTAAATTAACAGTAAAAATGGTGCCTGGTGTTCCTTTAACCCACCCATCATGGAGGGAGGGTGATGATGACACAGGTGTTTTCAGCGTCGGTCCAATGGACTTCTTCACTGTTCTCATGTCAACCTGATTGTGTTTTTACAGGTAGAGCTGATATACACACGGAGTACGCCACAGTACTGGTAATCAAGTTGTTCTCAACCCTCTCAGCAATGAGAATTCTTTATAATGATAAATAGTCGCAGGCTTTCAATGCAGCTTATATTAAGTTAGTCACCATTTGGGGAAATACCCTTATTTTCCACCTCTCCTCCAGTTAAACAATTGAGTTGTACCATTCTTCAGTTCATCCAGTCGTTCGAGTATGAAGGTACAGTATAACTTTTAGTTTCAGCTTAGCATAGATCATTCAATCAAATTAGACCATTAGCATCTCTCCTATTATGGTCTTCTAAAAGTGACAAAGAAGTCTGAGATTCTCCCAAATTAAAAATTCACTCTTCTGTAGTTGCAACTTGCAAAATGAAATGTGTTGATTTTCTGGGCTGATATGACATGAAAATAGTCCCTCTATTTGAATGAGAGTAATTCCATGCCATATCAGCCTAGAAAATCACCTTCTTTTGGTCAGTACACTTTGCAACTATAGAAGAGTCAGCACAACTATCAGAATTCATTGTCATTTTTGAACAAGGCAGTAGGAGAAACAGTAGGAGAGGTCTAATCTGATTTAATGACCTATGCTAAACTACAGCTAAAAGTCCCAAAGCCAGATGCAGAGAATGGCTGGATGAAATGGAGAGAGATACGACTCAACTGATTAACTCGAGGAGAGGTGGAAAATGACCATATCTCCCAAAATGTTTGCATATCTCTTTGATATTCACATTAATGGAAATTTGGCTGAAATATAGGCTGTGCCTATCTACATGTGTTCCTATCAATCAGGACATACAGTAAGCCTTACAAAGTGCTCCAACCAGCTGTGGGATTATGCAGTGATGTTGTCAGAACGTCTAACCTATATATTAAAAATGTGGTAAATGTGATTGATCAACTTTAATATTGCATTGTGCCTAATTTGGAACAAAGTATCCACCACCTCCTCAGATTTCTATTGTCATTAGGGGATTTACTGAGCTGCATGGACACCTTGCTATTGATTAAGGAAAGCCTTTCCTGCATTACATGATACCGTGGCTGTTTACCTGGTCACCCCTAACCCTCGTCTTCTTATGTGTGTGTGACTGTATGTGCCCTCTGTGCAGCATCGTCCTCCTGCACCGTCTACAGACCCCACCGTCTATGACACTGAGCAGGTCCCATCCAGGCCCTTGTCAGCGGTGGAGAGCCCATACGCTCTGGTATGGGGGTCAATGTGAAACAAAACAAAAGCTCAGGGAGTCTAAGGGCCCTATTTTGACGACGTGATGTCAATGTTGTTTGACGCATGGCGCATATTGTTTTCTGGGCGGCTTTTTACTATTTTCACAGCACAGAAAATGAACTTCGTGCCGGCGCAAAGTTCAAAAAGGTTGGACTTACAATGCCTAATTAGTCATGGGTGTGTTGTGGGTGTAACACAGAAATAACCAATGACAGATCAATCTCTCATTGCCTTAAAGAACGAAGAGCGCAAAGCCCCTGGTGAATTGCTATCACACCAGCTGATCTTCTCCTTGAGCATTTAAGGAACTTAAACAGTTCACATCGGGTCTAGTAATAGTCAGAGCCGTAATGGCTCTGGAAAAATTGATGTCTACAGGTTGCACAAGACACAAATGGAGCTGATTTAGTCCTAATTAGATATCTCGGAATATTCATTTCATGTCAGCAGACTGAGAAAACGAACGTAGCTTTCAGTTGCAGGCTAATAAATTGTGTTTAACCACATCTTCCTGGACATCATAATGATTTTCAGATTGTAATAATTAATGTTGTGGCCTTCGTTGTTATGCTGGAATGAGGACTGTATTTCCTATTGCATTGTGTGCCCATAAAATAGCATTTTAAGAATGCGTGACTGACGAATGATCAGGTCAGTGGTGGACCTTTTTTCTGCGTCTGTACAATAGCATCTGTTGCGCTTTGCGCCTAGCCACACCTTCGACACACCTTCAAGGGCACAAAGTCTGCTATATAGACAACGTAAATTCCTTGACAGAAAAATGAACTATGCGCTCGCACAGAATAGCAACGACAGCTTGCGCCATTCGTGAAAGCACGGTGCCCCATGTGCATGATAGGGCCCTAAATCCTAAAGTGTAAAGTGTGTGTGTGTGTGTGTGTGTGTGTGTGGGGGGGGGGGGGAGGGTCGAAGGTACTCATTGCTATATATATATATTGTGTGTGTGTGTGTGTCTAAGGTACTCATTGCTAGTGTTAATGTACACATGGCCATAGTTTTTGTCAGTGTGTGTGTGTGTTTACAGTACTCATGTGTTTGCGTGTAGAGTAGGCTACTCATTGCTATTGTGTTAGCGTGTAGAGTAGGCTACTCATTGCTATTGTGTTTGTGTGTAGAATAGGCTACTCATTACTATCGTGTTGTGTGTGTGTGTGTGTGTGTGTGTGTGTGTGTGTGTGTGTAGAGTAGGCTACACATTGCTATTGTGTTTATGTGTTTGCGTGTAGAGTAGGCTACTCATTGCTATTGTGTTTATGTGTTTGCGTGTAGAGTAGGCTACTCATTGCTAATGTGTTTAAGTGTTTGCGTGTAGAGTAGGCTACTCATTGCTATTGTGTTTGTGTGTAGAGTAGGCTACTCATTGCTAATGTTTTTGTGTTGCAGGATGCAGCGAATCCTCTCTACAGCGCAGTGCAGAAACCACAACCAGACCACACCCCTAACCCCTCTACCAGCCTACACTACGCTACTGTCAACAAAAGTGTATCTACTACACCCCAACTCAAACATTTACAAGTATCTCATTAACATCAAGGTCTTAATGCACATTGGATTTCCAGTAATTACACAATCCACATTCTGGTATACTGTATACATGTCAATCCTCACAATATCACATAATATACTAGGCAATTTTCTGATCTGTTTCTCGAGCATGATTTGATCTGTTCTCAAAAGGAGTAACGATGCACGTTAACTGAATGTACACTGTAATGTGTTCAGCAATGAGTGACACCACTTTGTGGGCAGGCCAGTGTTTAGGTCAGAGAAATTAAGCAAGCAATCAAATATTAAAAGTTCAAACTTGTTTCAACCGCTTGTTTACCATTGCTCCTGATCTTTCTATTATATTTCTACTATATAACACCTACCACGCCTACATCTACAGCTTCCGCCTGCTTTTTCCTGTGTAGGCCTGTAAACAGGAAATTTGTAGGTGCAGTAGAACCAAATCTGTTTAGGAGTTGCCGATGATACCAGCCTCATCAGACTCATTTTAGGGGGGATGAGGGGTAGACTAGCCTGACAAGCCAGACTGTCACATAAAATGTATAGTCTGGCCACGAGTGATAGACCCTCGGGTAAGACGGCTAAAAAATCAATCAGCGCAAACTAACAAGCGAATTCAAACAACGCTAATCCCGCCCAACGATTCCCTGTCCAGATAGAATGTTCTGATTGGCTAAACACCACAATGTCTGAATACAACCTAGAGCGTTGAAGGGTGATTATGAAGGGTGGATAAACATGGTGTTTCCATCAGCTGTCCAGGATATGTGTTGTGCAGTTCTCAATGGAGCATAGAATTGGTAGTCTGAATATTTTACCATATTCTGACAAAAGAAGATCAGTCATCCTTTAAATGTTAAAGACAATATGGGAAAAGGATATAGGGAAAATGTTTGAAGACAATGTATGGTCTAATATCTGTAATAGAATCTATTTCCCATTCATGAGCAACAAAATTAAGGAAGCCAATTTCAAGTTCATTCATAAAATTAACTTAACTCTGCTAAAAATGCATAAAACTTCTAAAAACATACCAGCACTATGATACAAATATGATAGAAATGATTTACAGGTAGACTTGAAAAAATGCAGGTTACTTAATTCTCGTTACTTATTTTGCAAAGAAATGTATACTTTTATTTTGGAAAAATGAGTCCCCTCCATCTTTCAAAACTTTCCTAGATCAAATATTTTCATTTCTACCTTTAGAAAAATTTTACTTTGAAGAAACATAACTGCGGACATGTTTTTGAAGAGTTTTGGTGTCCCATACTTTCGGGCGTGACAAACGCTCAATTCTGACCTGGCTATTGTATTAATTTTGTACTGTACATGCCATGTTTCTATGGAGATTTGCTCCTTTATGGGTGTATGCATATGCATGCGTAAGTGTGTGTGTGTGTGTGTGTGTGTGTGTGTGTGTGTGTGTGTGTATGTATGTGAATGTATGTATGTGTATGAGTGCGTATGTACAGTATATATATGTATACATACAGGTATGTGTGTAGGTATGCGTACAGTATGTTTACGTATATGCATATGCATTCTCTTCCTTATCCATTTATTTATTTTCCTCCTTATTTTCATAGCTACTGTACTATGTTAATGTTATTTATTTTTCTTTTTTTCCTTCCTTTTTTTAGATGGATAATCCTTGGGTTATGTTTAAAGGAATGCAAAACCTTTCATTTGTAACATCTTTGTATGCCATATATTTGATTTCTTTGTGAAAAAATAAAAAAGATATTAAAAAAAAAAAAAAAAAGAATTGTCAATCTTAGTCTAACAGTTGTACACCAACAATTCTGTAGTGGTGCTTTTTAAGTAAGGGATAATGGCCATTGTGAGGTGCGGTGGTATACAGAATTATATTAATGAGGCACAGGTATTGACTTGAATTTGAATGCAAATTTGCCAACTAGTGAGCAAAGCCAAAACAACACACTAAGTCTTGCAAATGAGAATATAAATATTTTATTTTGATACTCTCAATTACAAACAGTTCCCTGTATTCACATCTCCTTTGTTACAATAATAAATGCTTTCATGAGGAGACGAATAGTCCAATCCCAACGACCCCCCAAACCCTAGCGGAACACTCACACATGACGGCAGACGGATGGCAGCGCTAGCCGTTTACACATACAACAATATTTTCAACGCTCTCTGCAGGATGACGAGCAAGCAGCAGCAAGCGATAGCAAGTGGTGGCCAATCAAAACAGAGCATCAAAAGGTGCACTGGCAGTGACTGGTTGTTTATGTCGAGCACTGCCGTCCATCTACCCGTCGTGTGTGAGTGTTCCTTAAGAACTGAATCCTCAACAACTTACAGTGTCTGCCATGAAACTGACAAAATATGAAATTCATTCATGTCCATAGTCAGTACGATAGCCTTAGCCTACTAACCACATCTATTGCCTGGGAACATCACATATACAGACAAGACATATACAAGACTTCAGCTTAAAATCATGATTTAAAAACAATAGCATTTACGGCCTTTAGGTCCCTGGAGTAACAAAGAGAAATTAATTAATAAGTGGAAAAAATTCCTGAATAGATTGCAACAAAGTCCAAAGTATTAGCCTGAATAAAAACACAGACACGAAATATAGAAGAGTGCACACTGTTGGAGCTCCTGTTACAGTGCAATGAACCAATCAACCTTGACAAAGGCCACACATGGTCAAATAAATATAAAAACATACTTGAGTCTACAATATATTTTTCATATAAAAAACACAGGCACACCACTACTGGCTAATTTAATTTGCATAGCCAGTCTGTCTGTCTGCATGATCATCGAGCAGCTCATTTCCAATTCACGAAAAAATTAAGACGCACATTTCTTGAAGAGGTTGCACCTAGCATTTAGATGAAAACAGGTTTCAGTCCCTAAAAACAACTACTTTTGAAAACTCTGGGCAAGGAGATTTCTGAAAACTCCTTCAAACACTGGTGTAAAGAGGGAAAACGAAGATCTAACACAGTGGTGTGTAGCTCCTCATCAAGTTTCATGTCTCTGGTTGTAAAAGTGCGACTGTGGTGCAATTGACTTGGCGTAAACTACTCACTCACTATTCAGTCTGAGCTGTCACAAATTCTTTCATTCTCCTCGCTATCTACAGCAGCAAACTCATACCACCTAGGCCTATGGTTGAATGATGCCGGACTAGTCATTTTGTTGGTGCAGTAGTTTTTGTGTTTTTTTTTTCTCCTTAATTTTACAAAACAAATAAGCATGACGTGTACAATGTATAATGTCTAAGCAAACAGTGACCGCAGTTCACCTGAGTTTAAAAAAGCCTTTAGACTATTACTCTACCACATAGCGTATATCTCTGAACTCTATTAGCTCCAGTCAAAAGTAATCCCAGACTGGGTCCAGAATCCAGCTGTGTGGGACAGAAAAGGTGTGGCCAGTCATAGAACTGGAGGAGACTGCCTGCAGGGAAGAAAGAGGGTTGTTTGTTGGCAATTGAAAAGCTGTTTTTATTACACTTGGCATGCTCACTCAACCTTTTGTGTTGTGCAGATTTAGTTTAGTTTAGTTTAGTTACTCAGTTTTCTTAGTCATTCAGCATTTCTTACAGTTAAGATCATAGCATAAATCATACCAATTAATTGTCTGTGGATGCTGCCGTAGGGGGTTGTGCTAGATAGGAAATTTAGAGAAATGAAAGAGGAATAGAATTATAGTAGTTCACCAAGTTCATGTACAGTATTTGAGCTGTCTGGTTTATCATTAACAGAGAAGATATGAATGTAATCTTTTCTCTCAGAATATCGTAAAACAACAAGCTTGTCCATGTTCATCAAATCACACGGTATTCTGTCAGAGGTTACTGGCTCGGAAAGAACAGGGGTAATTCCATGGAAAGTGGACTTTTCCCTAGTTAAATGCCATGATATTTGTCAGATGCAGAGGCTACATGAAAAATGTTCAAAATATTAACACTAATATGCATGCTTACAGTATGTTCTGTCACCTCAATAACATGGATTTGCCCACAGGCTTCTCACCATGAAAAGTGTTATTAACAATCAGGTTCCCCTGGACCCTGTTACTGGATAATGCAGGGGCACACATCTGGCTTGCTCCTTCAGCTGCATGGAAAGGAACATAGCAAAAGTCAAATCAGTTCTGAAATGGGTAATTCATTCCCTGTTGATAAAACTCAACATCAACAATTTTGACAATGTCACGTCAACATCTAATGATGTTCCATAAATCCTTTCATGGTTTCGGAGGCCTACCTACCAGTCATTGGGGATGTCACAGGGCCAACCTGGACCTCAGCTCCTACAAAAGAGTGGAATTGAAGTCTCAATGGTAGGTGTCACTAAATCCTATAGCTTTTTGTAAAATTGATTTATATAAGGGCTGGAATTTATGTAGCCGAGGTCATTTCGCACCGCACACAGGTCTCGAAGTTGCGGCTTCATCAACAACCACTAACCCATGACATGGGAGACTAAGCATAGGCTTCCAGTCGTGAGAAGCATTCTTAAGGTAACGGCTGTGAGGATTTAGCTCATACTTCTGCCAGCTAGCCCAAGCATGTCGGCATCCGTTACATTTACTTGCTGTTAGGCCAAGCGTAAGCTTTCGGTTTTGTTTTTACTGAAATTTTAAGTACTTTTTCCTAGAAATAAATACCTTTCGGACTATAAGTGACTTTCATGCTAAAGTACTAAAGCCATAAAATACGTTCTATAAGAAACCTTTACCCAGATGTACCTGTTAGAATGCTTGAAGCTCCAGTCTGTTGTGCTGAGTGTGGCGGCATGGCCTGCTTGTAATCAGCTCCCTTCCTGATAGCAGCTGTCCATATGGCTCGGTCCTCCTCTGCCACTTTCAGCGTCATCTCAAATTCTTCATCTGGACTTTTAACGCACACTTCAAAATAACTAGGAGAGGTGTTATAGGTGAGACTGATCTCCTCTGGTAGGATTCTAGAATGGCAGGAAGTGGCTAGAAGGAAGTTTGAATTTACCCAGAAAGATTCTTTGGGTGGAGACTTCTTGATGCGGATGCCAAGACTCTTCCATTCCTCCTCTATTGCGTTCTTTGCTGTAGATTCCTTTGGCACAACAAATGTGTTTAGAATGAGGGGTCCAGCATAAGACTGATAGATCAGCACCTCACAGTGAGTCTTTACAGGGACCCCAAGACTAACTAGGACCTCCTTTAGGGAGAAGCAGGGCTTCACAAGCCGTGCATGGAAGCGTGTCAGCTCACACGTCTCCAAGGAAATGCCACTGTCATCCCCGTGCAGAACTCGCACTGCTTCCTTTAAGTCAGAATGGTCAGAAACTCCCAGACAGAGAGAATGGGGCAGGTGGATCTCCTCCAGTTCACCTGAGAGCACCTTGATGTCCATCAGAGGGCTGACGGGTCTGTACTGTAGCATCTCCAGCTGGGCAGAGAACAGCTCCTTAGTGCTGAAGTGATACTGTAGGGAGACATCATCATCACATACCCAGCGCAAACCAGACGCTGTGCACTCATAGCTCCCTGCAAGAGAAGCCAGGCTGTACACAGACACTCCCGTCTCCATGGAGATGGAGGGTTCCAACAGGACCCAGTGGGTGGAGTCTGGGATGCCTGTACATGATTGACAGTTCCTCCTCATACTGCTCTCATGACCAGCTGGAGGAGTCTGCCTGTAGAAAGCAGAGGCGAGGAGTTTAGAGATGTCAAATAAAATAAACACCTTCAAAATCATACCTTGATTTCAAAATTGAGATTTGATTTGTTCCAGTTCTTGATTGACTTCAATTAATTCAGTTATTCTTGTTTGTCATCTGTGTACCTCAACTTGAACAAATGCATGTAGAATGCAATAGAATTTTTTTAATCACGAATAAGAAATTATGTCACTCAATTTCGTTAAAATTCAGGTTCTGCTGAACAAAATATAGATTTAATTACATCTTAAGGGTGGAATTTGCTGTGTGTTCTGTGAGTTCTGCAGTCGCAGTCCTGAGTGTAAACTTGTTTCAGTATTGTGGTGGTAATCCTACAGGTTTCTTGTCAGTGTTGCATCTTGTGGACATGTTGTGTTTGCTTGCGACCACAAACTACACATTGCAGTCATAATCCACCCACATATGCGTTCTCAGCAGCAAGTAAAATCTTGTCTTCACATTTTGCTAATCAACTATATTGAAGAGCTCCCTTTCTACTGTAAAAATGTTCTTACAGTGCTTGTTCCTGACCGGGGCAGCTGTGGAGGAGGGACAGGATGGCTGTGGCCCAGATATCAGTGAGGAAGTTCAGGCTGACATTTTCAACACCAGGTGAAGACTTCAAAAAGGACCTTAGGCTGTCAATATGTTCATTACTCCTACAAAACACAGACAATAACACATCATAATGTTTTTCTAATAGTAAACATAAATATTGTTAAGAATTATTACTAGTGCTGTCAGTTTAACGCGTTAATAATGGTGTTAAGGGAAACTCATTTTAACGCCGTAAAAATGTTTTATTGCGCGATTAACGCACCCACCATTGTCAAAAAAATATTTCCGCCATTCCAACACATACAGACATGTCGGTATGTCCTGTGTTTGTATTACTTGTGGTAGGACTACTGCTAACTCATGCCTGCAGTCTTCTCCAGTCTACACAAAAGTAAGTTTGGACATAAAGTTCAACATCCCTTTTTTTCCACTATGTTGCGAAATGTCTGTGCACTATCCTGGGACTTTTCACTTTTCATTTAGGACTGGCATGGCCACTCTAATGTGAAACCTCCCTCCCCAGTAACCTCCCCCAGTAAATGTACATTCAGACCGCAATCGATAAATTGCCAAGACTTGCTGAAGACTCCTAAGAAACATCGCTTAGCACAGCAACAAAAACTGCAAAGTTGCCCATGACGTTAACATTCCAACGCTCGATCCTGCTTCTCTACAGGAGTCACACCGGGAAATCGATATTCTGATTGGTAGTCACCGAACTGCATCAAAGCATCATTACATAAAGTTAACCGAAGTTTAATTTTCTTTCATCGCCCAAGTTTCGTTGCCCTGCCACTTTTGTTGCCGAAGTCGCCCGTCTCCATACAAAGTCAATTACTTCTGTCGCTTATGTTGCCTGAATCGCTTGTGGTCTAAATGTGCAGTAATGAACAGAAAGGATGTCTTACTGCTGCGATAAACACTTGATTTCATGCAGCTCCTGGAGAAAAGTTTTCAAATCTGCATATTCCACTTTTGAGGAGAGCGAGAGCGTGAAGGAGATGTGGGACTGTGTTGTGTCAAGTGATGTATCAATTGTGATGTCCAAACTGCAATACAAACAAACAAAATATTCTAATTGTAATTTTTCAGATTGAACATTTTCATATAAAGTACCAAATATGACACTGTTGAACAGACTCATAACTGCAGTGCAGTAT
>JAODXP020003121.1:0-2500 GCA_027497455.2 Sardinella longiceps
AGTAGTACAATGAATAAATGGGGTACAATGAATAAAAACATATACATTCTAGGTTGTCAAATAACAGACACTGAATGTGTTTGTGTGTGTGTGTGTGTGTGTGTGTGTGTGTGTGTGTGTACGTGTGTGTGTGTGTGTGTGTGTGTGTGTGTGTGTGTGTGTGTGTGTGTGTGTGTGTGTGTGTGTGTGTGTGTGTGTGTGTGTGTGTGTGTGTGTGTACATGCATGTGAGACAGAGTTGTATCTCTCGCACATGCATGTATGTGGGGCATGAACGTGCATGTCTTTGAATATGAGAGTTTGTGTGCATACATTGTTTAAGTGGTACCTAGCCACTGTCCCTTGTCTTGTGGCACTCATAGATGAGTCTAGCAGCAAGAGCTGCTGTCTGACCCTGCTGTCCAAGTAAGACAGAGAGTACTTCTTGTTCACTTAAATTTTGGAATCCAGGAATTAGGGTTGTAAATTTTTCAAAATAAATATGCCGAATGTCTTTGTATTTCTCGCAGTGAAGTAGAAAGTGCACCTCTGTCTCGACCTCACCTGTCATGCAGTGACCACAAACCCTTTGCTCTCTTGGCAACCAAGACTTTTTAAGTCGGCCCCTTTCAATGGCAAGGTTGTGGTCACTGAGTCTGTATTTGGTTAGGATCTGTCTCTGCTTTGTATCTCTGACAGTAAAGAGATATTCCTCCAATTTGTATTCAGATTTTATGGTTCGATAACATTCTAATTTGCTTTGAGATTTTGTTTCATTGTGCCAATGTTCCAAATATTTTTCTTTACATTCTTTGGTGATTTGGTTAATATTTAATTTGAAAGCAGTGCTTGCATGAGAGGAGTTGTTAGTATTTGTTAGGGGGTATTAGTTAGTCTCAGTGCAAGCTGACTTAGAGGACTCTTTTCAGGGTTCAGATCTTGGGTTTTTATAGCACTGAAATGTAGCGTGTCTGTGGGACTTGTTTGTAGGTGCATCCAGAATTTGAGTGCTCTCTTTTGTATGTTAATAGCCAATGGGAATCTGCCTAATTCTGCTCTACATGCATTTGTTGGTGTTTTCTTTTGGATTTTCAGGATCAATCGGCAAAATTCTGCAAAATTCTCTCTCTCTCTCTTTTGTTCCCTCTCTCATATACAGAGTCTAAGGCCACTCACTGGCTGCAGTCTGTGTGTCACTAATTCATGATTGGGTAGCGAAATCTCCCTCTCAGGATCAACTGAGGATAGATTATTATACCTCCGCCAAGGAGGTTATGTTTTCGGTCACGTTCGTTTGTCTGTCTGTCTGTCTGTTTGTCTGTCAGCAGGATAACTCGAAAAGTACTGCACGGATTTGGATGTAATTTTCAGACAATGTGTATATTGGGACAAGCAAGAACTTTTCCGATTTTGGTGGCGTTCGGTGATCCAGAACATGATCTGGAATTTATATTGTGTCTCTTTTTCTATGGAATTTATATTGTGTCGCTTTTCTAGTTATTATTATTATTATTATTATTATTATTATTATTATTATTATTATTATCACTGTATATACCATCATTTTCCAATTTCCATTTTACAAGTTTCAGTCAAAAATACCAGAAAATAAAACATATGTATAGTATCTTAGATAATTGCACTGGTATATCAACACACTGAAAAATATCTCTCTAAAACAAACAATTATGATAACATGAACAATAGTTGATATAAACATGGCAGCAATAACCAATAGAGAGAAATATGGAGATGCTGTGTTCAACACACAGGTGACACACACACATACCACCAGAGGGAGGCGTGTTGAGTTCAGATGCTGTGTTCAACAGCTTCATCAGACACAGCAGAGGGAGGCGAGTTGAGTTCTGCCATCTCCACATCATCATAGCGGTCTTCATCTCCACTCTGCTGCCCCTCTCTGCTCTGACGTCCAGAGGTCTGCTCTCCTCTTCTGCTCCTCAGCTTGAACCCGATTATAGCAGTGACCAGCCCCAGCAACACACAGCCTACCAGTGGAGCGTACATGCTGTAGAAAGGAGAGTGCACCCCTAATGGATCCAAGTACACAAGGCGGAATGTTCCCTCAGAACAAACATCCCTTCCCCAGTTGTCCTCTCCATAGATTCTCCATGTGTACAGCCCACTGTCCTCTGCTGTGAGGTTGGATATAATCAAAGTCAAATTAAAGTCAGTTAGTTTGCCCCTCCAAGTCACTCGGCCCCTCAGATCCTCTGGCAAGGGCACAAGCTCCTTATCCGAGTCTAGAAACAGGACCAGGGGTTCTAGAACTTTCTGACGGAACCACTGTATTCCACGGTCTGATGAAAAGCGTGACGTGTATTTCAATGAGATACTTCCACTGGGAGAAAACATCACATCCAAGGGAAGAACTTTGGGAAAAACATACAAGTAAACATACTTACTTAACCCACCAAAGCTGTAACACTCATACCTCCCAGTGTGTTGTTGTGACACAGAGGGAATGAAGAGGGAGTAGTTCCCAGTCTGGCTCCGGTACT
>JAODXP020003121.1:10000-15000 GCA_027497455.2 Sardinella longiceps
TTACACACACACACACAGTACACACACACACACACACACAGGGTTTAAAGTGGGGCGGAATGCGGTTGCGGCACCTCAGATAAATTAATAAATAGATGGATGTATTTATATTCATATTCATATATATCCTGCATGCTGCTACTGTTGAGATCTGCAGGAATGAAAAATATACTGTATTCCGGTATGATAAGGGTTTACTAGAACTAATGGAACAAGAGTGACACTATCACAGCCCAACAGGATGAGTCATTTTTCTTATTTGAGAGTTCCCCCTCCTGCCACATCCCACTTTAACCACAACGCACACACACACACACACACACACACACACACATACCGTACATATAAAGACGGCTCTCGACACACTCACACACACACACACTTGCCATCTTCTGTTCTCTCTCACATCACACACACAGACAAACACGGACTCTCTCACGTACAAACACACACACACCGTCTTCATCACAATTTTCTCTCTCTCTCTCTCTCTCTCTCTCTCACACACACACACACACACACACACACACACACACACACAGTCCATGTTCCCCTTGCTCTCAAGCCCTCTTACTCACACAAATGCAAATACTAACCAATATCCACCCCCCCCCCCCACACCAGGGCCGCTGCTAAGGTTTTGGAGGCCCTAAGCTTAACTGGTCAGGGAGGCCCCCCCCCCCCCCCCCCCCCAAAAAAAAAAAAAAAAAAAGCAAAGACTTCGAAGTTCCACTCAAACCTTTACTATTTATTAAAATTAACATTAAATACACATAAAACTATAATGAACATTTATAACAAGTAAGTAAAATAATAAATAAGGTCAATAACAATGAACAGCAGCAACATTAATAAAGTATAAATAATAAATAAGTGTTACAACTTTCTTAACAGCAGCAGTACGATTGAATTAAATAAAAACAACTGCAGGCTGCAACCAACCGAGCCTAAATTGAGCAACATCATTGAAAGTTCATTGAAGTTAGCAAAACAATTAACGTTAGCCTAAACGGACTTACCGGCCAGGGATGCACGGGCGTCTTCTTTTTGCTTCTTTTTCTTTCGCTTTTCAGCACCAGATTCATGCTGTCTCTTCATTATTAGATGTCAACGATGTTGACACATTTACTGAACATTTGCACAGCAGAATCTTGCAATTTGCAGTTTTCTAACGTTGCTGCTTGCTGCTTCAATCAAAGCCGACACAACAAACTCAAAGACGCAATTTGGGATGTACCATTTCAGGGAATAGGGGTGGGTAGGACTATCTTTGTATATTAGGCAAAACTGTTAATTTGCTTGAATTGTATGATGAGTTACGCAATTTTTAACAAAAAATGATGGGCCTATTCATTACTAATTCATATATTTTTGCAATGTAACTATTATCATGACATTTTTTAGTAAAGCTCAAAATTGGAGGCCCCCCGAGGCCCTGCCAAGTGGTTGAGGCCCTACGCACCTTGCGTACTCTGCGTATGGGGAACGGCGGCCCTGCCCCACACACACACACACACACACAAGACAATAAACATAGGTGAAACACAGCATCTTTACAATAACATGTTTATTTGTTTATTGTTTTGTTAATATTTATTGTTATTATTTGTTAGTAGGCTACTGTGTGGGCATTGCAGGACACTGCAGGTCATATAGGAGACCAGGGCCAGTGGACCAGTGCTGACTATTCAAATATTCAACTTTTCAAAACAGACAAAAACACAATTTCCAATTCACAAACAAAGATCCCTTGGAGTTTGGATAAATGCAATTTCAGTGTGCTTGTAATGTCCTGTTGCAGAGTTTTGATTGACAATAAAGTCTGTCAATGGTATCTATCAATGTGTTTGACTACTGATGTAAATCACTCATTTTGAGACATCATGCGCCTGTTGCTGCTGTTTTTGTTGTTGTTGTTGTGATTAGAGTATGTGTTTTAACTTTTGTAACTATTTATTCTGTCATCTTGGCCAGGGCACACTTGTAAAAGAGATGCCAATCTCAATGTGTTTTATCCCTGGTAAAATAAAGGTAAAAAAAAAAAAAAGTTTGCTTGACTTTGACTCTTGAATTGTGAAATGCCATCACCAGTGGTGTTTTCAAGACGATGTAACGTTACAAAACGTTTACCCATAGGGATGAATGGGAGCTGTTACATTACGTTACAAAACGTTACGACTTTTGAATTCGCCCCGGTCAACAGATTCAAAACAACTTGCAAGCCGCCTTCATTTAGACTACAGTGGCCCAGTGAGGAACAGCTTATTGGTATTAACATTAGTTTTTATGGCTTTTTAAAAGGTGTTTCTTGGGTCTATACTGCACACACACACACACACACACACACACACACACACACTTTAAGTTTGATAAGCTGCCTTCATTTAGACTACAGTGGCCCAGTGAGGAACAGCTTATTGGTATTAAGTTGGTATTAACATTAGTTTTTATGGCTTTTTAAAAGGTGTTGCTTGGGTCTATACTGCACACACACACTCTACACACACACACACACACACACACACACACACACACACACACACACACACACACACACACACACTAGTCTACACACACTTTAAGCTTGATAAGCTGCCTTCATTTAGACTATGGCCCAGTGAGGAACAGCTTATTGGTATTAAGGGGTCATATTATCAAAACATTAGTTTTTATGGCTTTTTAAAAAAAGTGTTTCTTGGGTCTATACTGCACACACACACACACACACACACACACACACACACACACACACACACACACACACACACACACACACACACACACACTCTACACACACTTTAAGTTTGATAAGCTACCTTCATTAGACTACAGTGGCCCAGTGAGGAACAGCTTATTGGTATTAAGGGATCATATTATCAAAACATTAGTTTTTATGGCTTTTTAAAAAAAAAGTGTTTCTTGGGTCTATATTGCCTCTACACACACTTTAAGTTTGATAAAAAGCCTCTATTGTTAAAGTAGCCAATTTACACTTATAGAAATGATTCCACTGCTGTGTGCTGCTTAAACCACCTTAGAATTTACCTATAGTAAATAGGTATGTCACAGGGTAAGGTGGGTGGGGTCCCACAACATTGGCAGCCACTTAAGCAGCTGAGGGCAATGAGAATGGATAATTGCGAAAATAAAGAGATACAAGTTGGCAGCCACTTTGCAGCTGAGAACAATGGAAATGATCAATTGACTAATTAGGGGTGGCCTGTCATAGGCTACAGGGGAAATATTCAATGTGTTGGCTGCAGGTGTCTAAATACGCCACAGATAAAGACTCATCATGAATCGTATCTCATCCCTGTGTTTATGTGTTTTTGTTTATGTTTGTTTATGGTAAACAAACACCACAGATAAAGACTCCTCACGCATCGGATCTCATCCCTGCTGCGCTCCAGAAGTCCTGCAATCCACAGCACCTCCCGCAGGGACGTGTTTATGTGTTTATATAGTAGGGTCATAAACCTCACTTCCGTGACCATCTTCTGGCTAATATGTTTTGACAACTGATTTGGCTTCTATACACCATTTACAAAAAATTTAGCCCCCATGTCCCTCGCAAAAATGTCGGCATTTTTTTCTAGAGGGCCGAATCCAAAATGGCTGCACGCGTCATCTTGAAAAAGTATTAAAGAAGTATTATTTCTACCAGAGCACCTACAGTTATGTATGAGTACATTATTTGTGGTAAGTAGACCCTTAGAATTGTGATTCCGACATCATTTTGAGATTCCAACATCATCTTGGCCCTGAAATCCAAGATAGCCGCCATATGCTAATTAACAGAGTAGAAAAAGTAAGGAAACTTCATTTTGGCCCATTATATCTCCTCTTTAGTAAGACCAGTCTATAAAGTGTTATATATCATTTTCATCGTTGATCTTTCCCCTTTACAATGAGGTGTAGCTTGCAAGGATCGGGCAATCATGGAATGAGCAACGCAGCCAAACGTGTGAGCTGTGCCAACCAAAAATGTGCCAAAATGGCCTGATATACTGTTCTGTTGGTATAGCCTTTGCTTGGAGCATTGGAGATTGCACTCCCACACAAAACTGAGGACAAGAATAAAAAAACATGTTGGCCATACACTTTACACTCAGTGTCAGGGCTCTCAGTAGTGTGTGGAAGATCCATAATGTTCCTCACAGTCTGTAGTGAGAGCCGGTACAGTTTAGTAGAACAAATCTTGAAAGTGTCTGGCAGGAAACCTATACAGTTCCTTAGTGCAGCAAAAGTGAGAAACTGGTCTTCTTGAGGTGTGGTCTACACCACTCTATATGCTGGGACACCAACCTCGGGTTGACTTATTGCACAGGCCCTATCCTGAAGGAAAAAACATGCCATCTTTCCACCAGTGTTGCTGCTTAGAGAAACCACAAACCCAACATTTGCAGAACCCATGCTCAGGTGCTAATTTAGGCACACCACTGGCTGGCAGTCACCTGGCAGCATTGAAGCTCAAAACAAGATGACTAGCAGCAGAACACCATTAGTGGCCATTTTGGCACATTTTTGGTTGGCACTACTCACACATTTGGCTGTGTTGCTCATTCCATGATTACCCGATGCTTACAAGCTATACCTCATTGTAAAGGTGACGAAGCAACGATGAAAATTATATAAAACACTTTACTGATTGGTGTGATTAAAGGGGAGATAATGTGCTAAAGTCAAGTTTCCTTAGTTTTTGTGCTTGGTCTGTATAATTTTTCTTTTAACCAAAGCACGTAGAATGATGCATGAAGACTCTTTCTGGGGGCATCCGTGGAGTACCGGTCAGGGAGTTGGACTGGGGACCGAAGGGTGGCCGGTTCGACTCCCGGCCGGTGCAAAGAGGAGGGTGGGGGAGTGAATGTGCAGTGCCTCCCCATGTCCGGCAACCACGGATGCGGTGCTCTTGAGCAAGGCACCTAACCCCCAAACTGCTCCCCGGGCACTGTACTAATGGCTGCCCACTGCTCCGTGTGTGGGTGTACGCACCCTTCCCA
>JAODXP020003121.1:20000-31919 GCA_027497455.2 Sardinella longiceps
GACTTTCTCCTTTCTTTGCTGGCGTTTGATTTTTGCAGTCTGTCGGAGGTTGTCTTCATGTTGAGTGGCACCGGTATGTAGACTGTTTCTCCATGTGGTTCTGTCTATAGCTGTTGCTTCCCAGTTTCACACGCTGATGTGGAACTTTTTTAGGTTGGTTTTGATGTTGTCTTTGTAACGCTTTTTCTGCCATCCAGGTGTTTGCTGGCCAGCACAGAGCTTAGAGTAAAATATCTGCTTTGGGAGACGTGTATCAGGCATGCGAATCACATGGTCTGTCCCAAGGCCCTTTCAAGGTACGTAGGGGCCCCTAGCAAACAGGGCATGGGGGCCCTTCACCTTCAATAAACACCTACATAAACCACATTGTTATAATCTTCAAGCAACTTTTATTAAAATAATTATTTGCATTTAACTTGTAATTGTCAAAAAACACCACCAACTAAACTACTAAAATGATTAAACAGTATAACAGTACATACTGTATGTAATCTTAACACTAAAATAACACTGATATAAATTACACCTTAAAATAAACAAACAAAAAAACCTTACACAAAAAAAATAAATGAACTTAAGATAGATTCTAACACTTAAACTAAAATACAACAAAGAAATTCAACAATATACAACCCCATTTTAGGACTTCTTTCTTTTTACTAACTCTGTATGTGTACCTTTTCTTTTCTTTCTTTTACTAATAGTGTCTTTGTATATAAGTGTATGTCCCTGCTTTTTATTTTCTCTACTTGTAAACATCTAGCCTGCCTATTTTGGACACCAGATGGAAACTAGCCATTGTGCTATAATCTGGCACATTTACATGTATGCATGTTCATTAATATGCAATGTCCTGAAAAATAAAAGTAAAAGTAAAGAAATGTATAATCTAATCTAATCTGAAAATTACTGTGAGCCAGTGCAGAGACACAAGAAAAGAAGGTGTCCCTCTGGCCAAAGATCAAAAACCGATGCCCCAGTGCAGTGACACAGGAAAAGAAGGTGTCCCTCTGGCCAAAGATCAAAAACCGATGCCCCAGTGCAGAGACACAAGAAAAGAAGGTGTCCCTCTGGCCAAAGATCAAAAACCGATGCCCCAGTGCAGAGACACAAGAAAAGTAGGTGTCCCTCTGGCCAAAGATCAAAAACCGATGCCCCAGTGCAGTGACACAGGAAAAGTAGGTGTCCCTCTGGCCAAAGATCAAAAACCGATGCCCCAGTGCAGAGACACAAGAAAAGTAGGTGTCCCTCTGGCCAAAGATCAAAAACCGATGCCCCAGTGCAGAGACACAGGAAAAGAAGGTGTCCCTCTGGCCAAAGATCAAAAACCGATGCCCCAGTGCAGTGACGCTGTGCTGTAGGAGAGGCCGTCTTTCGGATGAGACGGTAAACCAAGGACCTGACTCTCAGTGGTCATAAAAGATCCCATGACACTTGTCGCAAAGAGTAGGGAGTTCCCTGGTGTCCTGGCTAAAGTCCCAACCTGGCTCATTCAATCTGGCCCCCTAATCATCTCCCCACTGTAATTGGCTCATTCATCCCTTCTCTCCTGTCCATTCCCTCACTCTCCACCTCTAGCTGGTGTGTGGTGAGCGTTCTGGTGCCGACTGTGATGGCTGCCGTGCATCACCCAGGTGGATGCTACACATTGGTGGTGGTTAGTGAGGTCCCCCCCTTCCACTGTAAAGCGCTTTGGATCAACTGTGTTAAAATGCGCTATATAAATAAACTTGACTTGACTTGAACAAGAGTGACACCATGCAGCCCAACAGGATGAGTCATTTTTCTTATTTGAGAGTTCCCCCTCCTGCCACATCCCACTTTAACCACAACGCACACACACACACACACACACACACACACACACACACACACACACACACACACACACACATACAGTACATATAAAGACGGCTCTCGACACACACACTCGCCACACACACAGACAAACACGCACTCTCTCACGCACAAACACACACCGTCTTCATCACAATTGTTTTCTCTCTCTCTCTCTCTCTCTCTCTCTCTCTCTCTCTCTACACACACACACACACACACACACACACACACACACACACACACACACACACACACAGTCCATGTTCCCCTTGCTCTCTCCCTCTTACAATAATCATAGGTGAAACACAGCATCTTTACAATAACATGTTTATTTGTTTATTGTTTTGTTATTATTTGTTAGTACTGTGTGGGCATTACAGGACACTGCAGGTCATAATACAAGACCAGGGTCAGTGGACCAGTGCTGACTATTCTAATATTCAACATTTCAAAACAGACAAAAACATAATTAAATTTCCAATTCATAAACAAATATCTCCTAAAATGTGAAATACATTTGCACATCGCTACTTAAACAACTAGTTTAGAATTTCCCTAATTATGTATGTCACAGGGTATTTTGGATGGGGTCCCACAACATTGGCAGCCACTTAAGCAGCTGAGGGCAATGAGAATGGATAATTGCGAAAATAAAGATAGACAGGTTTCCAGACACTTTGTAGCTGAGGACAATGAAAAATTATCAATTGACTAGACAAGACAACCGGCCAATAAGCCCTAGCTGATTAGACGAGCTGTCCAGTCGTTTCAAACCAGAACTGTGTGCATTCTTCCTGCCCTGTAATGGCTTCTGGCCAAAGAAACTCAAGATCGTGAATACAAATGAAGTATTATGGGCTGGCCATGGCACCACAGGCAAAGACTCCTCACGTATCAGATCTCATCCCTGTGACTATGTGTTTACTGTATGTGTTTGTGTGTTTATGTGTTTGTGTGTTTATGTTAATTCATGGTAGACAAACACCACAGATAATGAATCCTAACATATCAGATCTCATCCCTGTGATTATGTGTTTATGTGTTTGTTTATGGTAGACAAATACCACAGATAAAGACTCATCATGCATCGGTTCTTATCTCTGTGTTAATGTGTTTATGTGTTTATATGCTTGTTTATGTTTGAGTGTTTGTTAAGTCCCGTGCAACGGAGGAGGATGGAGTGAGACTCTTCCTCTTCCTCTTCCTCTCATCTCCTGTGTCTAGCCGCCGCCCGACATCCTCAGCACCACGATGATAACGATTAATATGAGGCCACACACCAGGGCGGCGATGTTGAGCTTCTTTGTGGTGTTAGAGGCCTCCTCTGCTCCGGCCGAATCTCCTGCCGAGTTAGCACTGTTCACCTTCAGAGACACACACACAAGCTGTCAGAGGGGGCGTGAAGAATACACACACACACACACACACACACACACACACACGCTTACTGTTACTGCTTCCTCTCCATCCATCCATCCACACACACACACACACACACACACACACACACACACACACACTCCAACTCTTCCTCAAACACACACACACACACACACACACACACACACACACTTAACTGCTCCTCTCTCTCACACACAAACATGCTCCAACTCTTCCTCCTCCTTAACCTGACTTTGGCCATCCCCTTGGTCTACGCTTTAGCATCGTACGAGGGTCTGGCATTTCACCATTGACAACCAATTACAAGCTGGAGGTGTGAAAAGTAGAAGTTTGAAACTATTAATTCTTATTTCACACCATCGCTAACGTTATGCATCAGCTACAGTAGCGCTAGTAACACTACAACAACAGAAACCTGACTTTATCTCTCACAACTCCCGTTCCTGCTTGTTTTTAGCACGAGCTAGAATTGATCTCTGCAAACGATACCAATGGCTGGAATGCCAGATGGAGTCGCGGAGGGAAATAATTATTGAGCGGAGCTGCGTAAGAAGGCAAAGCCAGGCTACCTCCTCCTCACGCACACACAGACACACAGACACACACACACACACACACACACACACACACACACACACACACACACACACTGTAATACCTCCTCTTCGTACAAACACTGACTTGTACTGTACATATGTGGCTTAAAAGCTGTGTGATTCATTCCATATATAATATGATATATGAGTATACACATGATCATTCCATATACAATATGATATATGAGTATACACATGATCATTCAATATATATATAATATGATATATGAGTATACACATGATCATTCCATATATAATATGATATATGAGTATACACATGATCATTCGACATATATATGACATATGAGCATATATACATTGATATATTGCGATATAATGTCATTCATTCAATATGAGTATGATATATAATACAGGGGATGCAGTTCAATATGATGATATAATATGAGTATCACATGA
Organism: Sardinella longiceps; assembly: GCA_027497455.2. Classification (NCBI taxonomy): domain Eukaryota; kingdom Metazoa; phylum Chordata; class Actinopteri; order Clupeiformes; family Clupeidae; genus Sardinella; species Sardinella longiceps. The sequence goes on from JAODXP020003121.1 coordinate 24,254, forward strand.
TCATTCAATATATCTATACTATGCATATGAGTATACACATGATCATTCAATATATATAATATGATATATGAGTATACACATGATCATTCAATATATATATATATGATATATGAGTATACACATGATCATTCAATATATATATAATATGATATATGAGTATACACATGATCATTCCATATATAATATGATATATGAGTATACACATGATCATTCAATATATAATATGATATATGAGTATACACATGATCATTCAATATATAATATGATATATGAGTATACACATGATCATTCAATATATATGACATATGATATCAGTATATATGATCTGAGGATGCTTTACTTGTATGTGAAAAAGTAAACCTTGATTAAACAACATAACAACATAAAAAGGCCTCGTGCTTTCTAGTGGTTTCTAAATGCTAAAGAGGTTCCTGGAAGTCTTCCCTATGCAGAGTACACAGCATGCAGAGAGAGCAAAGTCCAGCTGTAGTCCCACAGTACATTTGGAGTTGGAGTGTGTGTGTGTGTGTGTGTGTGTGTGTGTGTGTGTGGATGTGTGTGTTCCACCAACTCAGTAAAGCAGTTCTTTCAAATAAGCACAGTGATTCTGACAGCGATTCTGTAGCTCAGCCATTTAGCCAATTTAATTATTACCATTTCAAAAAAAAAAAAATCTTCAAAGAAGAAAAAACACCAAGAAGACTGACCAACGTGTTTCGACACTAGGTCTTCGCCTGGGTTCAGTTTTCACACAATCATAGTAGATAAATATCAGCTGTGCTGTCTCGCTCCACCCATTGGAAGTTTTTTTTTGGAAATGCTTAGTACCCACGGTCACTAAAGAGCACCTGAACTTCGTGCAAAAATAAGGAATCCTTGCAGCGCTTCCTGTTCTCTTTGCAAATTTGATTAATTAGTACCATGTATCATAACATATAGCAAACCATTTAGGCATTTAATTATCACCATAATATCATAAAATATGGCAAGCTATTTAGCCAATTTAATTGTTACCAACATATTGTAAGTAAAGACAGGCTCAACTTTTTTAAATGTGAAGTTTAATGGCGGACTGTTGTCAACTACAGCCACACCAACACGAAACCCGTCCGGGAACAGTGTGTACTGTTTTCCCCCTCTCACGAGTCCGCCAAAAAACACACACACACACACACACACACACACACACACACACACACACACACACACACACACACACACACACACACACACACACACACACACACACACAGCACCCCAAAACCACTCCTACATTATTCCCAAGAAGGCGGTACTGTCCAACACTGGCCCAGTAACAAGGCTCCTAAACATCAAATAATGTAAACATCCCGCATTCCTGAACTCTGACACGCTGCACTGTGCCAGGCCCTTTTCCTGGATGTAATTATTACAAAAGCATAGCAGGCCTTTTACTTTCTGAAACGCCACTTTTAAATCCCTGAAAAGGAACACAGTGTATTTTCCCCTGAGAACACACACTCACATAAAACATCTGAACATAATTAAAATCTCTTCATGTTTCACCAAAGCCACTCAACCTATTAAGCAAAAGCCCTACAGTATGTTGCCTAGCATGGGATGGCTTGGGCTTTGACTGGTAGAATAGAGCACACACCGTGTGTGTATATATCAGTGTGTGTGTGTGTGTGTGTGTGTGTGTGTGTGTGTGTGTGTGTGTGTGTGTATCCCAGCTGGACTGTCCTAAAGCAATGTTGCTGGTCCTACTGTAGCTTGCTGTGCGTTCCATGAGGAGACTAGTGTGTGTTTGTGTGTATCTGACACATCTGAACATCATTTAAACCTCTTTAGGTTTCAACTCAAAGTGAAGCCCTATGCTTTGCTTCAACCCTCTCTGCCTATATTGTGAACCAGAGAGAATCAGGGCAACAAAGATGACTTTTGCTTTTTAACTTTTTCTTAAATAATACAAAACAAAACTCCAACGTTTCAATGTGTGCTACATCTTCCTCAGAGTCCTTGAGAACCAACAGAAGCACGGAGAACACTCTCCTTTCTTACTGAAGCCCTTTTGCTTTGTGATTTGGCCGGGAGAGGAGAGGAGAGGAGAGCACACACACAGTGTGTGTATCAGTGTGTGTATATCCCACCTGACCTGTCCTAAGCTAAAGCAGCTGATCCTACTGTGTGTCTAAGGGCTGCTTCTTTAAAGCATAGATGAACTAGGCGATCACCACCTATAGGGCACCGCTCATCACAATACATTTACAACTTTTTTGTCTTCTTCAGTTTTCACTTGCATTTCTAAAAGAGGTGGCAAAATCTGGCTATAACCAGTTCTGACTGGTGGCATGCCTATCTGTGTCGACCAGATAAGGGGCGTCCCAGCATATCTTTAAGGAACTCCAGAAGACCCAACTCTTCAGAGAACACCTCCGGTCCTGTCACCTCCACATTCTTAAGACCCTCTAGTCATATTTTTTTCTAAGTCTCCTATGTTGTTTGTTTGTTGCTTTGGATAAAAACGTCTTCTAAATGCATGAAAAGTCAAAGTCAAAGCGAACTTTATCGTAAATCAAACTGTGCAACAGTGCATCGCAAGAAGATTGAAAATGTGTTTGTCCGACCGAACTCCAAAGTGCCATAGCAAAGCTAAGATAGACATACAGCTAGATATAAATCAAATTAGACATGCAACAAATGAAGAGTTCAGATGCAAAACCCCCTAAAGACCATTTTTGTGAAAACTAATGAGATAATATTGTGTGAATCCTGTATAAATCTAGAATATGTAAATGAAATGTTTTTGTGAAAAAATAAAATAAAACCTGCTCCCCGCCGTGTCAAAAATATCTGTTCAATATCAAAACACTGTAAACGTCTGATAAAAAATGGCCTTTTTCTCAAAAAGTGGTCAAGTGGAGTTAGGGGGTTTTGCATCTGAACTCTTCAAATATAACTGTACTGTTGTGTGCATAAGACATCACTAGACATAAAGTGCAAATAAATAGCGCTGATAAATAGATAGCGGTAAAAATAAGATATCAGTAACAGTCATAAATGTCACGTGTGAGAAAAGGACCCATGCTTATCAGTAATGATAATAGATATCAGTAACAGTAACTAGAAAAGCGCTCAGAGAGCGCGGCCCTCCGCCAAGACAATGTGGTCACAGAGACAATATAAATTCCAGATCCTGTTCTGGATCACCGATCGCCACCAAAATTTAACAAGCTCTTGCTTGTCCTAATATAGACATTGTCCGAAAATTTCATCCAAATCCGTGCAGTACTTTTCGAGTTATCCTGCTGACAGACAAACAGAAAAACAAACCAATGCGACCGAAAACATAACCATCTTGGCGGAGGTAATAAAAGTCAATGTAAATGTGTGAGAAAGGACCCCCCCCCCTCACACACACACACACACACACACGCACACGCACATGCACACACACACACACACACTCCATCTCCATTTACAGCTCAGCCCTTTAAGCACATTCACAACATGTTTGGATACTAATCCTCCAATAACTAATCATTCAGCCTAAAGTGCTGGACGTGTTTCGCTAGGGGCCACACACACACACACACACACGTGTGTCTCACCTTTGAGGAGTAGATGATGGCGGCTACACCCAGGGGCAGACAGCAGCAGAAGGTGCTGAAGATGGACCAGGGCATGTAGGACGGGGCAGCTACACGACTCGCCTCCATGGTGCCTATAGTAGCTGTCTGGACAAGCAACTCCGTCTGTCTCTGTCTCTGTGTGTGTGTGTGAGTGTGTGTATGGAGATGTGTGTGTACAGTGCTGTATGTGCTAGGGTATACACCAGTGCTCCAGGGGTAGGACATGAAAGGGAGGGGTCACAGGGAGAGAGAGAGAGATGGGGGGGTGGGACGGGCGGGAGGCTGTGTGTGTGTGTGTGTGTGTGTGTGTGTGTGTGTGTGTGTGTGTGTGTGTGTGTGTGTGTGTGTATAGTAGTTATACGTGTTGCAGGGGTAAGTCATGAAAAGGAGGGGTCACAGGGAGAGAGAGAGAGAGAGAGAGAGAGAGAGAGAGAGAGAGAGAGATGGGGGGTGGGAAGGGCGGGTCAGAGACTGTGTGTGTGTGTGTGTGTGTGTGTGTGTGTGTGTGTGTGTTACAGGGGTAGGTCATGAAAAGGAGTGGTCACGGGGAGAAAGAGAGATGGAGGGGTGGGAAGGGTGGGTCAGAGACTGTGTGTGTGTGTGTGTGTGTGTGTGTGTGTGTGTGTTACAGGGGTAGGATATGAAAAGGAGGGGTCACAGGGAGAGAGACTGGGGCTGTGGGATGGGCTATGCACTCACACAATCACACACACACACACACACACACACACACACACACACACACACACACACACACACACACACAGGGGTATGGGGCGGGACGGGTGGGTATGAGGCATTTTTGAAATATGACACCTCAACAAGGGTTGCCAACTTTCAGCAATCAAAATAAGCAGCACAGACAACCAGAACAATGACTGTAGTAGTTTTCCTGCAGCCTTACATTTCTCATTTAAAATAAAGTAGCATAATCTTCACACTTTTTACTTATCTGCATATTTTTTTATCTGCTCCTCAAAAATACGAAACAAAATGCGTTCCTTATTACTTCACTAAGGCACACAACATTTCTCACTCAAATACAGAACAAATGCGGTTGGCATCCCTAACCCCAACAGTATTTAATGCTCTCTCTCCAAATGCACTCATCATGCACTTGCACACAGAGCCCACCAGGGGGCTCCAAACTATGTCCAGGGGGCTATTTGTAGCCTAATTATCATTTTACAGTAATGGCCATGTTGCATCTCTATTGTTAATTACCGGTTATGTTTTCGCCAGCGTGTGCGTGTTTGTGTCTGTCTGTCTGTGAGGAAGATAACTCGAAAAGTACTGTACAGATTTGGATGAAATTCGGACAATGTGTGTATTGGGACAAGTAAGACTTGATTCGATTTTGGTGGCGATCGGTGATCCAGAACACCATCTGTCACCACATTGTCTTGGCGGAGGTTTTTTTTGCAATAACTATCCTAAATGCCTAAAGATGGCACTAAATGCCACCAAATGGAGATTCATTCTTTTAAAGCAATGTGATACGACGTTATCAGATGTTACGTGGGCCGACATTGGCCCCCCGGTCCGTGCTTTCAGAACTTGTGATCCAGACCCATTTATCATCATGGCATCGTTCAGTCCACAGCCTGGATGCAGAATTAGGGGGGCTTCAAGTTAGTAATGTATGCTATATTTATCTACTGTAGGTATCTACTTTGTGTAGTTAAGCTACTGTATTTTGTTTATCTAAATTCTTATGATATGGGCTTATTTCACACCTGAACATTCTGAGATTCTAAAACATTCCATTATAGTAAACACAACATTCTATCATTGAATGAATCCCTTTTTCTGACTTGAAAAATAAATAAATGGGAAATAACATTTAAAACATATCGAAATTCACTTTCTTCAAATAATGCACATGGGAAACCCACAAACTGGGAAGTCCCGAATAGATAGAAGCTTTTAGAATGTCCATGCACAACTTTTATCAGTGCTTGCACTTGTATCAGGCAGTGTGCAAATCTTTTTCCTTTTTCCACTTACAGTGCTCCAAACTGTACAAGGAAGCCAGTAAACACGTCCTGTTCTGCATTCAGCCGGGGCTAGGACCCTGATTCCTATGTCGGGGGGGTTGGCTTTGGGGGGGGGGGGGGGTAATGTAAACATTCCATCCTAATGATGTTTTGAGTGCTGAGTTACTGTGTTCCAGCTACTGGGAAGTGATCATTACCTACCCCCACCCAGAGGCAGTCCTTCCTTACATTGTGCCCCCCCCCAGCCCTTACATTAGGGGTCTCCCACCTCTCTTCCTCCAAGAGCTAATTTGACTAAAATCAGTGTGGCCGAGAGCTCTGTATTACTGAGAAGCCTGAGAGGGAATAAAGTCATAACCACCTAGTAGTGTAATAACTTACAATATTACAATAATAACCACCCAGTAGTGTAATAACTTACAATATTACAGTAATAACCACCCAGTCGTGTAATAACTTACAATATTACAATAATAACCACCCAGTCGTGTAATAACTTACAATATTACAATAATAACCACCCAGTAGTGTAATAACTTACAATATTACAATAATAACCACCCAGTAGTGTAATAACTTACAATATTACAATAATAACCACCCAGTAGCTAGGTGTAATAACTTACTATATTACAATAATAACCACCCAGTAGTGTGATAACTTACAGTAATAACCACCCAGTAGTGTAATAACTTACAATATTACATTATTAATAACTCAACCCTAATAATACACTATTTGCAAGTTGTTACATTAGTGGCCTTATTATATTAAAACCAGACAAAATGACAAATGTGTTATTCTCAGTTACATTGTTGCCCCCTCCCCCTATTAATGCAGTCTAAAGGGCAATTCAGATTGAAGATCCGCCACGAGACGAAACGGTTTTAGAATGGAGTTGCGGCGGTGTGAATGAATCGTTGCAGGTTGTTGCAGGCAGTTGCAAGCCGTCGCAAAAGATTTAACATGTCAAATTGCAGTTTCAGAGTTTTAGAACGTCCAGGTTCTAAGAACGTCGCAGGCTGTCTCGTCACGGATCTTTGGTCTGTAGGCACCTTAACAGTCACCACACAATGCATTTCTGCCCCCCAGTAACTTCATATGCATGTGACAAAAAAAAAAAAAAATCCTTTTCTATTTGTACTTGTTGTGTCTGAGTTTGGAAAATTGAGGGTCATGTGTGGATATATACAGTAATTTACAAACTCCTGTTGCATTACAGTAACATGACACTGTATAGTCTTACACCCATCAGACATTTTATTAAACATTAAGCATAGGAAGATTTTAATAGAATTTCAAGCACAAAAAGGCATCCAGCGTTTAAGGAGAGAACATTTATCAGGTCTGGCATTACGTCTGTAAACACACACACACACACACACACACACACACACACACACACACACATTTATGTGACATTGTGATAGTAATAACACACAGTCTGCTGTGTCCTCTGGTCCACACACAGGCAAACTTGACATGGAGTAAAACTCCTGGTAGGACTTAAGTGTGTGTGTGTGTGTGTGTGTGTGTGTGTGTGTGTGTGTGTGTGTGTGTGTGTGTGTGTGTGATTGTGTGTGTGTGTGTGTGTGTGATGTGTGTGTGTGTGTGTGTGTGTGTGTGTGTGTGTGTGTGTCTGTGTGTGTGTGTGTGTGTGTGTGTGTGTGTGTGTGTGTGCGTGCAAGCATTACTGTTGATGGTGAAACCACGGCAGCGGTGAGAAGGGTTGAATGGTACTATGTACTATGATACTACGTATGTGTGTGTGTGTGTGTGTGTGCGTGCATGTGTTTTAGGGTGTGTCTCCTCCGCTTCCACTCTGCCAGGTCTCAGAAACTGAGCTGGCCAGTGAGTGTGCGTGTGTGTGTATGTGTGCGTGTGTGTTGCGTGTGTTTATATGTGTGCGTGTGTGTTTCAGGGCGTCTCCTCCACTCAGAGGCTGAGCATGCATGCGTGTGTGTGTGTGTGTGTGTGTGTGTTTGTGTGTGTGTGTGTGTGTGCACGTGTGTGTGTGTTTCAGGGTGTGTCTCCTCCACTCAGAAGCTGAGCTGGCC
>JAODXP020003123.1:0-32624 GCA_027497455.2 Sardinella longiceps
GCCAGGCAGCTAACACTGCCAATTTTAGAAAAGTGGGTTACTGAAAGTCAGTTCAGTCAGTTAGAAATAACCATCACACAACATTTAACAAGCTAGTTTAGACACGCTAACATGCCCTTTAAAATAGTTGCAGCAAACATGAAATAGTAAACATTTCCCTCAAATAACGACAGCAAAACGTCCCATTCAATTATATAGTGTATATTGTGTTCAGTTCAAGTTCATCAATAGTGCTCAGTCCTTCACCCAAAACATACAAGTTCATTTCAACACACACTTGAAGATAAATGCGCAGGCCGCAGTAACGTCAAAGTCATGAAAAGCACAGTCACGTCAGTCAAAGCCAAGGGTCAAATCCTACCCGCTCCGTCACGTTAATCCACATAGAAACAGTAGAGGATCCACTTCCGAACAGCGCGATAACGTTAGTTTTCCGACGTTTTCTCCACAGAAGTTAATCCATTAGATACTCCACAAGTTCGGCGTTGGCATGCTCAATAATCCAATAATCCAGAACGTGAGTTAGTAGACCATTTAGGAATTCCCGGTCGTGACGGCGACGAGTTACTAGCGACAAAACAATAACACGAGCTTGGGACGGTAGTTCTCCAGGGAGCTTCCACTGGATACTTTTTGCCTCCGCCATACTGGCATCTACGGCCCGGATATAAGTATATTGGAGACGCTAATTAATTGGCTAGCGACCAACACTCCCCAGTGGCTAAACGTGGCATTACATAGAGCATAGAGCTATAGAGAAAACAGGGCTTTGACTGATTCTTTCTTTCTTTGACTACATCCTTAGAAAAATAATAAATAAAAAGAAAAAGAAAAGGGGCATTTCCAGAGAGAGAGAGAGCAGGGACTGTTACACTCCTCCCCCCTGAGAAAAGCCGCACCATATTAAAGGCAGATTAGCCTACTCAAGGTCTTCACTTTGAAAACCTAGAAAGTCATCATCATCACTACTCTCCGCAAAGATATCCAACACTCGTCTTCGTTGAGCGAGAGAGTCATTAAGGTTTGGCACATCAATTTTAGGCTTGGATGTTGCAGGCTGTAAGGAACATTTCACGTTGTCTCTCATTACAGTGCTGTCAAACTGTGAGGGGGTGAATCCCAGAAATTCTTCATCCTCGCTATCTTCCAAGAATATCTGGAGAACCTGACGACGCTGTTGTTCATCCACCTCTTTCGCAGTTGGATAGCATGGTTTCAACCTGGAGACATGGGCAATGCGGAGATCCTCTCCAGACTCCTCCATAACGATCTCATAGTTGATCGGGTTTAGTCTCCTTACTATGCGATATGGACCTTGCCATCTCGGAGCCAATTTTGCTGAGAATGACCTCTCGGCTTTGGAGTACGGGTGAGAACGCATCCAGACTCGATCCTTTTCTTCATAAATCACGTCCCTCCTTGTCTTGTCATAATGTTTCTTCTGTTTTTCCCGAGCCTTGATGAGATTCTTATCCACATAGTCTTTCATTTGATGCAGTTGAGCAGTCTTTTTATAGAGTGGATCATCCGGGCTACATCCAGGAGTCACATCCCCAGAGGGCTGCAAGAGCATGTCAAGAGGTCCACGAAGTGATCGATTGAGATTAATTTCAGCAGGGGTAAGCCCTGTAGACTCATGCACAGCAGTGTTAAGAGCAAAGCGGAAATCATGAAGGTGTTTGTCCCAGTGTTTGTGATTGTTGCCAACATAAGATGAAATCATGGTCTTTAATGTGCGATTGATTCTCTCAGTCATGTTGGTCTGAGGGTGGTAGGCTGTTGTCATTTTATGCTGAAGCCCCCACTGAAGACAGACATTTTCAAAGAGTTCCGAGACAAACTGGGGTCCCCTGTCAGAAAGGACATAGTCTGGTACACCCCAGCGAGTTAGAATCTCCTTAATGAGAACACGAGAGACTGTCTCAGCAGTGGCGGTGCGAAGAGGAAAAAGCTCCACCCAGCGAGAGTAGTAGTCCACAAAGACAACTAGATGAACATTACAAGCGGAACTCCTTGGTAAAGGCCCCATTAAGTCCACCCCCAACATTTCCCAGGGCCTGTGGACAACGGTCTGTTCAAGCTTCCCAGACAAGCGCCTACACTCTGGCTTGTAGAGCTGACATGTTTGACAAGACTGAACATGTTTTTTCACCTCTACACTGAGGTTAGGCCAGTAAGCCAAGGCCTGTAAACGCTTGCAAGTCTTGAATCGTCCTAGATGGCCAGACAAGGGGTGTGCATGGAAGAATTCAAGGAGGAGCGGCCTCAGGTCTTCAGGTATGTATGCTTGGTACAAGGTTTTGTGAGGCAACTTCACTACCCGGAACACTTTATCTTCAATGATGGTATACTTGGTAACACTGCTGACAACAACATCTCCAGACGTCAATATTTGGTCATAGATCTTCATAACTTCGGGATCGGCTTGTTGAGCTTGCCAGAGAACGTCATCTGTGATTGGCAATTCCTCTCTATCTTCTGGTTTAATTGGCATCAAGGCAGCACAGGTCAAGGCAGTTGGATCGAACTGGATGACTGGAGCCCTGGAGAGAGCATCGGGCACAGTGTTATATTTCCCCTTACGATATTCCACTGTGAAAGAGAACTCTTGCAGTCTCAGAGCCCAACGAATGAGCCGAGTGCTGGGTTTTTGAGTCTTGAAGACCCAGATGAGGGAGGAATGGTCTGTGACCACAGTGAAAGGTCTGCCCTCCAGGTAGTATCGCCATCGCTCGAGGGCCCATACCACTGCCAAGCATTCCTTTTCTGTGGCCGAATAGTTGCGTTCTGCTTGGTTTAATGTGCGGCTTGCAAATGCCAGAATCTCTTCTGTCCCAAATCCTGTTTTCTGTACCAAGACAGCCCCCAACCCAACATCACTGGCATCTGTGTACACGGTGAAGGGCAGACTGAGGTTGGGATGTCCCAGGATGGGTGGAGAGACAAGATGTCGCTTCAGAGCATCAAAGGAGGCTTGGCATTCTGGCGTCCAGCAGAACTTGACCCCCTTTCTTTTAAGTGCATTAAGAGGGTCAGCCAGCTGAGAGAAGTTTGGCACAAAGCGATGGTACCAGCCAGCCATGCCTAGGAACCTCTGAAGCTCTTTTAAGTTCTTGGGTACAGGAAAGTCTTGAACAGCCTGGGTCTTATCTGGATCAACCGCAATGCCGGTGGAGGATACCACATGACCAAGGAACTTCAGAGATGGACGAAAAAAGTGGGTTTTCTTCATATTGACTGTGAGGTGGGCGTGTCTTAGTTTGTCCAGAACGGCTTGAATGTCCAGGAAGTGCTGCTGTATGGATGGAGAATAAATGATGATGTCATCGAGGTACACAAAACATATTTTCCCTCGAAGTTCACCCAGAACTCTCTCCATTAAACGCTGGAAACTGGCTGGAGCGTTTTTAAGCCCAAATGGCATAACTTTAAAATGAAAAAGTCCACTCCGAGCTATGAAGGCTGTTTTGTCCTTGGAGTCTTCGTCCATACGGACTTGCCAGTACCCGCTATTTAGGTCCAGTGTGGAAAACACAACGGCTCCATTGAGTGACTCAAGAATTTCCTGGATTGTCGGAATCGGGTAGGCATCTGTGTGAGTGGCTGAATTCAATTTGCGGTAGTCAACACAGAACCTGTAACCACCAGTCTTCTTTGGAATTAAAACCACAGGCGATGCCCAAGCAGAGGAGGAAGGCTCAATCACATCTGCATCCAACATCTCATCGATAAGGTCTGTCATTATTTTCTGCTTTGCAGGAGAAACACGATAAGGCTTTTGCCTAATTGGAACGTCATGTGACACATATATTTTGTGTGTCAATACATTTGTCTGACCTAGAGCATTTGTACACACATCCTCATTTCTCTTCAACTGCGACACTAGCTGTTGTCTCCCCTCCCCTTCTAGGCAAGCATCCCGACAGGCGAGGCTAATCAGGTCTGCATCACCGTCATCAATCAAAGAAGAGCAGGGTGCCATAGCAGAGAAAAATGCAAGGACAGGGTGCCACTCCTTGAGGGTAGAGCTCTGGCCCTGAAACGGGAACACTTCTGCATGATCAAACCAGTACAGGTTATTCCTGACATCAACATGCATACCAGTAAAGAAAAGATAATCAAGTCCCAGAACAACAGGAAAAGCCAACATCTGTGCACTGAGGACTGCTACAGGCAGTGTTACAGAAACAGACTGGACAGACAGCTCAACTTCGCCCCAACCCAAAGGTTTCCGGGCCCCACCATCTGCCAGATAAATGGGTCCTGTAGACCATGGCTTGAGTTTGTCATCCGGCTTACGAACATTCAACCACAGCTTCTCACTCAGCAGGGTGTAAGATGACCCAGTGTCCAGCATTGCGGGACCTCCCCAGGAACCGATCTTCAGTGGAACAGTTAATTGTTGTGGAACAGAAGGGGTCATGGGCAGGGAGGACTCATCATGGATTTTATCTGGACAAATAGAGACGGCACTCTGAACATCCTTGTCTGAAGCACCAGGACCTGGTTGACTTGGCGGAGGTTTAAAAGGTCTATTCTTAGCCAAAGCAAGTTGAGGACAAGAGGCAGGAGAGTGAGAGCCCTTGCAACGCCAGCAGAAGGGTTGTTGGAGCTTAACGGTGGTCTGAGAAGTGGCTGGAGCCGGGTTGTTGGGCCTAGGCTGACGAACAGAGTGTAGCTTTTGCTCATACTGATGTTGATTTTCCTTGTCCCTCTCCAATTGTTGGCCTAGGCGAACCAACCGGTCAACAGAAGTAACGCCATTGCTGCGCAGCTGACTAGCAAGCTGAGGATTGATGTTCTTTAGGATTAATTTAATAACCTCTTCTTCTTCAATAGAGGGTTTCCAACGTTTGCACAGCGCACGGTACATATAAGCAAAATCACGAATGCTTTCACCCTCTCGTTGAACACGAGTACGCACTCTTTCTGCAAGCTCATCTTCATAATTTTCAGACAGAAAAGCAGACAAGAAACTTCGCTCGAAGTCTTTCCATGTGGTGATCTCCATGCGAGCAACACCCCACCAATCTCTCGCTGTCCCATGCAAAACATTTCTCAATGTAGCAATCAGCTCTTCATTAGAAAGAGGATGCAGTGCTAGGAAATCATGACATTTTTCCAGATACAAAAGGGGATCAGAGCTGTCCTCCACTCTGCCAAAGCAAGGAAACTGGATTTTTATGGGCTTTTTCCCAACGAAAGGTAACCGAGATGACCTAGGTATGACAGAATCAGTAGGAGAAGAACATGACTGTCCAGCCATACCAGGGTGCATGGTAGACTGCAGACGTTGACCATGGCTGGGTAACAATGGCTGCTCTAAAACAAAAGCAGAGGAAGCAGAAGTCTGGACAGACACGTGTGTTTTGTCACCCACCACAACAGAAGACTTGAGTTGAGCAATATCAAGAGCCAATTTATCCAGTCGCTGAGTGCATTGACCAAGATTGGCCTGTAGAGGGCTCCAGGAACTAGCATCCATAGACAGTGAACTCAGTTGCCTTGAAAATTCATGAAGACTGTTGAAAATTTCCTGCAATGTTGTTTCCATAGGTCCAAGAACAGTGTTAAAGTCTTTAAGAACTTCAGAATGATGTTGTTTTAAACGCCAATTCAATGTAGCACTGAACTCTGATCGCACATAATCCAGTTGCTGACATATCATCCTTTTCATGTCCTCTGCCAAGCTCTCAGACATGGTTATCATTTCCTGGTTATGCATAACCATCTCATGTCGTACCTCCTTTGTTTGAAAATCCAATGCAGAAAGCAGAATCTGATGTCTGTTCTCTATTGCATCCAACAGAAGATGAGCATTGAAACCTGGGAATGAGCCTTGCGCTGAAGGTAAAGATGCAGCTGAGGCACTATGAGCAGCAGGGAGAGCGGCAGGAACAGGCGCAGTTGAGGAGCTTTGAGCCGTACGGAGAGTGGCAGGAAAAGATGCAGTAGATGAAGTTTGTGCAGCGGGGAGAGCTGCTGAAAAATGTGCAGTGGAACTCTGAGCAGCGGGGAGAACTGCAGGTAAAGGGAGCGGTGGCACTCTGAGCGGCAGGGAGAACTGTGGGAAAAAGTCCAGCAGAGGCCCTCTGAGCAGCAGGGAGAGCTGCAGGTAAAGGAGCAGTAGAACTCTGAGCAGCAGGGAGAGCTGCAGAAAACAGTGTAGTGGAGGAACGCTGAACAGGAGGGAGAACTGTAGACGTCTTAGCAAAAGGGAGTGGTCGCAGTGGCAGAGACGCATCATGCTCATCCAGCAACTCCATATCCAAAAGAGAATGACGGGTTAGGAAATGGATTAGTAGGGCTGACGGGCCTATCCTGCGTCTGCACATTGTTTTGTTCCATTGCAACAACATTAGTAACACCAGATGACAATACGGGAGGCATTGAGGTAGTTTGCTTTCCCAGAGGTGGCATTGTGGTGGCTACCGGAACAACAGGTGACTGTTGCATCGAAACTGGTTGTTGCCTTAGAGGGGGTAAAACAAAAATTGAAGTTGCTCCTGAAAGTGTAGTTGGTACTGTGCTAACAGCAGGCATGGTCTGACGTCCACTCTGTGAAGTTGAAACACGATTTTGAACAATTGAGGAAGAAGTGGAAGTCATAATAGGCTGCATATTTAGTAGAGTTTCAACAGGCTGATCACCCTGAGCTGGAGGCGCCATTTTGTCAGAGGCCATAGGTTGAGAAGGCTGTGTGGAGGAGGCCATATTGGGTAAATTGTTCCCTCTGGCAGCCATTTCACATAAACAAATTCATACAAGAAATAAAGGAATGCAAAGTGAACTGTGTTTCGTATCATTCACAGACACAATAAAGTTGAAATTTCCTTTCACCAGGGCAGGTTAATTAATCTGGGGTGCCAATTTATGTAACGGTTTTTCTATTTAAATTGCTGGGGTGCCAGGCAGCTAACACTGCCAATTTTAGAAAAGTGGGTTACTGAAAGTCAGTTCAGTCAGTTAGAAATAACCATCACACAACATTTAACAAGCTAGTTTAGACACGCTAACATGCCCTTTAAAATAGTTGCAGCAAACATGAAATAGTAAACATTTCCCTCAAATAACGACAGCAAAACGTCCCATTCAATTATATAGTGTATATTGTGTTCAGTTCAAGTTCATCAATAGTGCTCAGTCCTTCACCCAAAACATACAAGTTCATTTCAACACACACTTGAAGATAAATGCGCAGGCCGCAGTAACGTCAAAGTCATGAAAAGCACAGTCACGTCAGTCAAAGCCAAGGGTCAAATCCTACCCGCTCCGTCACGTTAATCCACATAGAAACAGTAGAGGATCCACTTCCGAACAGCGCGATAACGTTAGTTTTCCGACGTTTTCTCCACAGAAGTTAATCCATTAGATACTCCACAAGTTCGGCGTTGGCATGCTCAATAATCCAATAATCCAGAACGTGAGTTAGTAGACCATTTAGGAATTCCCGGTCGTGACGGCGACGAGTTACTAGCGACAAAACAATAACACGAGCTTGGGACGGTAGTTCTCCAGGGAGCTTCCACTGGATACTTTTTGCCTCCGCCATACTGGCATCTACGGCCCGGATATAAGTATATTGGAGACGCTAATTAATTGGCTAGCGACCAACACTCCCCAGTGGCTAAACGTGGCATTACATAGAGCATAGAGCTATAGAGAAAACAGGGCTTTGACTGATTCTTTCTTTCTTTGACTACATCCTTAGAAAAATAATAAATAAAAAGAAAAAGAAAAGGGGCGTTTCCAGAGAGAGAGAGAGAGCAGGGACTGTTACAATATGTGTATGCTTGATCTTTCTTTGTTACATTTGAAATATATCTACATCAAAATCAAATGTGATTTCATTTTGTTTCTTATTTTGCTTTAGCTTCCAGGAAACAAGAGCTTGATGAGGCTTTGGTCAACATGCTGCTAAAGAATAGACGAATCCGACGAGCGTTTTGTGTAGGCTGCAATCTTGTGGCGACGCCATAGTTGGACTGTAAACAAAACATTTTGACAATGCACAGTCAATGACAGCTAACAGCAAAGACCATGGAATACTCTTATCTTATCATATCGGACATTATACAGGTAGTAATGAATTGCGTAAATCAAGACATTCTATTAAAATACACAAAAAACAGGGGCAAGAAAACCAAAAGGAAATATAATCTGCCGTGGTTCAGTACATCTCTCTGGGAGATGCCGCTCTGAAACAATTTTTAAAATCAAAATTAAATACTGATCATCTCATTTTTAAAAGTTTAAGAAACAAAGTCACACAACAATTAAGAAAAGCTAGAGCAAACTTTTTTCTCAATATTATTAGTGAGGCAAAGGGAAACTCTAAAAAGCTCTGGAAGAGCATTGATAAGATTCTTGGAAAGGAAAAATCTGGAAATCGGCACTTAAAATTAATGATAGATGGCCATATCCAGGATGATAGCCAGACTGTTGGTAAATGTTTTAATGAGTATTTTGTTAATTCTGTTCGAGAACTGAGCTTTAGCTTCCCCAAAATTGAGCTTCCACAACCATCAGCCAGTGATGGCTCTGCCTTTAAATTCTCCCCAATTAATGCAGAGAAAGTGGAAAAGGTGATCTCCCTTCTAGCGAATAGCAAAGCTAAAGACATTTTTGGGTGGGATACAGCATTTATAAAGCAATGCAAAACATCAATTGTGATCCCATTAGCTATGATTATAAATAAATCTTTCAGTGAAAATATTTTTCCTAGTATCCTAAAATCTGCCATTATCACTCCGGTATTTAAATCTGGGGATACTCATGTGGTCTCAAACTACCGCCCCATAAGTATTCTTCCAGCTGTGTCTAAGGTCATCGAAAAGGTAGTAGCTGAACAACTAACTGCCCATCTAGACTCTAAGTCCCTGTTACATCCTATGCAATTTGGATTCAGGAAAAAACACTCCACTGAAACAGCTTGCTGCTACTTCTTAGAGGAAATTAAATCTAGCTTAGATCAAGGAGGAGTGGTGGGAGCAGTCTTCCTTGATCTACGCAAAGCCTTTGACACAGTAAGTCATGAAGTACTGATTCATAAACTTGCTAAACATGATATATCCATAAATGTCCAAACTTGGATTAAGTCCTATCTAAGTAGCCGAACACAATGTGTGCAAGTAAATGGCACATTATCTTCATCACTTGCCACCAACATGGGTAGTCCCACAGGGGTCAATTCTTGGGCCCCTGCTCTTTTGTTTATATATTAATGATCTACCGTCTGTATGCAAGGGAATGAATATTATTATGTATGCCGATGACACTGTTTTGTATGTCCATGGAAGAAGTGATACAGATGTGGCAAATAAGCTAACAAGTGTAATGTGTAGGGTCAGTGACTGGCTACAGGATTCATGTCTTACACTGAATGTGGATAAGACAGTATCTATGTTCTTTTCTATTGAGTCTAAACTTAAAACGTATCCTAAAATTGTAGTAAATCAACAAATTATCAAACAGGTTGACAAATTTAAATACTTGGGTGTAACTATTGACTCAAATCTTACTTTTAAAAACCACATTAAGAAGTTGTGCAATACTCTGAAATTTAATCTAGCTAACTTTAGATATATAAGAAATTCCCTTACAACTGAGGCATCTAGCACATACTTAAATGCTATGATCATCCCTCACTTTCTATATTGCATCACATCTTGGTCTCAAGCAAGCAAAACAGTTATAAAACCTTTGGAATCTCTATACAAAAACTGTCTCAAAACACATGATAAAAAGACTCGCTATCATCACCATTGTCAAATATTGGCCAAATATAGTCTACTGAGTTTTGACAATCTAATAAAACACTCAAATATATCTTTGCTACATAAGCTTATTTACAGTGCTACTGCTCCCCCTTTGAAAAAGTTTGTCACACTCTGCTCTGAAAATTCTGAGCGAACCACACGTCGTGTCACAAGAGGGGAGTGTAGCATTCCTCGTCGAAAAACACAATTTGGGAATTCCTCTTTTCATGTGTGGCCATGAGACAGTGGAATTCCCTTCCTACAGAATTTCTGTTATGTAGAAATTCCCATACCTTTTCTTGCTTGACTAAGAGGTGGATGTTGAGTAATCAGAGTTGCACACATTTTTAAATTATATGTGAGTGAGTGGATGTGTGTGTGTGTGTGTGTGTGTGTGTGTGTGTGTGTGTGTGTGTCTGTGTGTGTGTGCGTTTATGCATGCACATGTGCTTGGTGTGTGCTTGTGTGTGTGTGTGTGTGTGTGTATGTGTGGAGCTGGATTGTGCTCAACTTACTTTGTGGGTGTGTATCTGGGGAGGGGGGAGGAAAGTGTGGGTGGGCTACTGGCGCCCCTGTTCTATTAGCCTGCTGGTTATACTGTGGCCATCTAAATAGTCTGTAGCCCTGTCTTATTTATTTTATTTTGTGTTTTATTTTATGCCTTTTTAATACACTTGCCCAGGGACCACAGGTGCGAATTAGCATTGATGCTACAACCTGGCGCATGACATGTTCTCCTGTGTTTCAGGATAAATGTTTATTGTGCACTGTCCCTGCTTTTTTTCAAATAAACAGATTTTCCATTCCATTCCATTCCATGGCATTTTATGGTGTGCTATCACGTTATTCTTATGGACAGATTGGCGATCTGGGTAGCTTAACAAGGGCACCTGCTTACTTCCGGTAGTTTCCTCAGATTTGTCTATAGCCACCCATTCTCTGTGGTAGAGGATTCACACACAAACCTGTGCGTGAGCGGCGCGTAAGCGGTGCGGGCGCGGTTTTGGGGCGATTTCATTTAGAATACATGTTAACAGGTTAGTTCATTCAGACTGCACGCGTGTTCTGCGCGGCTGCTGTCCGGTTTCTGAGCGGTGAACCGCGCAGCTCCCGCGCTGCTTTTTTGAAATAGAAACAAGTTCTATTTTTCCAAGCGTTTTCAGCGAGGTAAGCGGGACTTGCGCGGTGTCCATAGATTTTGAATGCAGAGCTCGGGCAGCCACTTCGCGCAGAACACCGCAGAGACAATTTCTTGTGTGAATGCCCAAGCCCACAGGCACCGCTCACGGACCGCTTACAGACCGCACCGCGAACGCGCAGTTTGTGTGTGATTCGGGCCTCAGGGGTTTCGTTAACAAACTTGACCCCACCTATGTACTGCCAACCAGACAGGTATAATAATAGTAACATGACATTTGCAGTTTGTCAACAAAATGTAAGAAATATGCCAAAGCCAAAGAGGAGGCCAAAGCTACGTCATCAAGGCAACAGCCATCAGCCTAACATGTACGTTCACACCAAGAGCTGCTAAACCTGTAAAATCGCCGGAAGTCATTCACTTTCTATGGGCAAGAGCTACAAAAGCTAAAAAAGCTAGCAGCTGTAAAGGTTGGGCGATTTGAGCGACTAGAAAAAGCTTTAAAAAAAAGGGGTCAACTTAATGCAAATTAGCTATGACGCATTTCAGCTGTAAAATCTAAAGGCTGAGCTGTAAATAGGATGACAACAGGCACGTCCTGAGCGATAGAGTAAATTGAGCGAAAACACAGATATTATAGCAGTTGCCTCAAAAAAGCGACAAAAGCGATTTTGTAACTTTAGTAACTCTTGGTGTGAACGCACAGTTACTGCTGACATGAGCCATGGAGCAATTTGAGTGAAAACAGATATTATAGCAGTTGCTTTTTTGAGCAACAAAAGTGATTTTGTAGCTTTAGTAGCTCTTGGTGTGAACGTACAGTTACTGCTGATATGTGGACCAGCATCAATATGGATGCATATGTTGCCATTACTTGCCATTTCCTCTGTGAAAATTCTTTAAACACTGTAGTTTTCGGGGTGCAGCGTTTCCCACAGTCCCACACTGCTACACACTTGACGGCTGGCAAAGCCACATTATGGAGGAGTGGGGGATTAGGCATAAGGTCACATGTCCTGTAACCAATGCTGCCTCCAACATGCTTGCTGCAGGAAGGGAGCTCAACATTAAACATGCAGATTGCATTGCCCACTCCCTCAACCTTATTGTTGAGAAAGCTCTGGACCAGACACCTGGGCTGCCAGAGATACGCATCAAGGCAAAGAAAGTGGTCGATCTCTTCTGATGCAGCACCACCGCTAAAGTAGGTTATATTGTGCATGTATCACATACATATATCTTTCTATACTGCATCTGTCTTTGTCTTGTGCATTGATGGTGTCTGTACAGTGTTTTGAGACCATGTTCTATGGTGATACGGCACTTTACATCATTTTAATAACCATCTTTTATTCTCCGCAAACCCACAATCCCACTACTGGTGCCATTGTTGAAGTCCAAAGATACATGCAAGACACACACCTACCCAGAACAGAAAATCCACGTACTAGAACACACACAGAACCCCTTTATCAATCCACGTACTTTATATACTGGAACACACACAGAACCCTTTACCCAAACTTATTTTTTAGCTCAAAGATTTCTCTGCACACGCGCTTCCTCTGTGCCCTATACTACAGGTGGAAATGCCTTGTGTATTTTCAAAGGCAGGAGAAGCTGTAAAGGGGGAAGGAGCTGGAGGGCTACGGCGTTTAACTAGTAAAGGAGAAGTTGTGTCAAAGAAAAGGAACCGACTTGCTCCAAAGGCAGTGGAGCAGAAAATGTCTCTGTTTCTGGAAGAAAAATTTTTAAAAAAAAATCCCCCTTTTAATTTCAACCACCTGAAGTTACGCGAAGCATTCTCACACAAGCAGTTTCAAATACCGATGTCATAACAAAAGCACTTCAACACTTATAGCTTCACTCTTTAATTTAATGATATCATATTATAATAGCTGTAGTATGGGGCTCAATGAACCTTAAATTAGCACCTGTAGTCCATTAATTAATGAGGTACGGGTCGGGTCATTTGGTGAGTAGGCCTTCTCTACTGCTTAGCAGGACCGTGTAAGGGTAATTCGGGGGCCCCAAGCAAACAGGGCGTGGGGGCACTTCACCTCCCTTAAACACCTAAAACACATTGTTATAATCTTCAAGCAACTTTCGTTCATTAATATCAATATTTGTGTTTAAATTACAGTTGTCTAACTCATATTTATTTGAAATTGTCATATTTAATTGAAAAACGCCATCAACTTTACTACTAAAATGATTAAACAAGCAATTGCCTGGTTTGCCATACTGGGGGTAGTATATGGGGCCCAGCCAGTCAAGTAGAGACCTGCAGCTAATTAATTAATTATGAAAAGCAGTAGTGTGTGCTGTGGCGTTTTCAAGACGACGTAACGTTACAAAACGTTTACTACGTCACCCATAGGGATGAATGGGAACTGTTGCGTTACGTTACAAAACGTTACGACTGTTGAATTCGCCCCTGCACTCTGTGCTAGGGCACAAGCAGCATGTAGCACATGCAGCACAGCTGTATGCTATTTGTCTCTATGGTGGATTGGGATTGATTGACATTATTATGTCTGATTGATGGCCCCTCCCCTTCACCTGTGCAGCCAATTAGCACTTGAGTGTTTTATATAGGCTAGTGCACGCCTCACTCCTGCTGTACAGGAGCATTGAGAAAAGGCTGGTGAGCCGACATGTCTGCTCTCTGCTCTTTTTACTCTTTAATCTCTGTAGAACATTAATTAGTTTGGCAAAGACTTGAGGCATCTTCTAATACAATGTGCCAAACTTGTTTCCCTGGGTTTTTTAATCACTGTTTTTATACACTGTGGAACAAAACCTTCTTCTAAGCACAATTTTACAGTACAAGAATCATGGCTTATCCGCTGAGGTGCATGATTAATAATTGGCTTAATGAGAAATGTGGAAAACTCTGCACACTTAAGTCTGTGCAACAAAGTTTTTCTTTTGAACATTTTTCCCACCACATTATTAAGGGCTTAGTCTGCTTTTTTGACTATTTCCTCAGCCAAAGAAAACACATGTTCACAAGGTTCACATGAGGCTGGGAAGCACAAGAGAGTCCGTGCTAACACAATGAGATAGAGGTAGAAATTGTGTGAAAAGATTCTGTGCTTACATAATGAGATGGGGATAAAAATTGTGTGGAAAGATTCTGTGCTTACACAATAAATGGTGGTAGAAATTGTGTGAAAAGATTCTGTGCTTATGGTACATTCCAGGGAGCTGGGAGGTAGGAGATTTCAGACCTCCTACTACGAAAAGTGCACTGGAACGTCACTTGAAGTGGGAGATTCTAGTTGTGAAGTGGGAGTACTTTGATGTACCCCGACTTCATCGTGATGCAGTAGAATGACATCACATAACAATGGCGGCGCCCACAGACAGAAACTTCTTACACAAACTGAAAGACCACAGACTGTATTTATCAGCATTTAGTTGTACTAAATAGTGTAATATAATGTAATATGTTCTACAAGGACAATCATATGTTGCTGTATTATCTCTCAGTGAAGTTTAGGGTAGGCGTGAAATTGTAAACAAAATGATGAGGCACACATTGCTGATAGTGGAACCGCCTCCAGGCAAATAATAGCCTATTACAATCGTTAGCCACTTGTTTGCCTGGAACGCTTTGAGGTTGGACCTCGTAGGCTTCAAGTGGCATAAGTCCCATCTCCCAGCTTCCTGGAATGCACCATTACACAATGAGATGGGGACGGAAATTGTGTGTTTGTGTTAGGAACAGTATACGGTCTTCACTGCATTGTATGTTTAGTTATACTTTGCCTTCTGCAAATGTCAGCAAGTCTGGTTGGACCATCCAGTTGGCTAAGAATCAAATGAAGCTGTCACGGAACGTTTCTGCCAATAATCTTCCATGTAGAATTGTGTAGTCGATGGAGAAAGCTGCTATCAAAATGTATTGACGAATGGGGTGAAAAGGTTCAAATCGTTAGGCTTTGCCAGATATCAGCTGGTTTTTACTGATGCCTTTGTGGGTGGCTAGCCAAGTAAAGAACATCTTTAATATGGACATTTGGACTATGGAGGTCAGTTTGCCACTATTAGCTCCATGATCATAGCCAGGCAAACACCGCCTAATGGCTCTGCCCATTTCATTTTGTTCCACCATACTCAGCAAGAGCATAATGCAGTTTCGTTTTCACAGACACTGATCAGTGTGGGCTAAATTCAGGGAACAGAGTGAGAAACAGAAGTCACGATATTGCTCCCGGGCATCACAAACCTCAAGACAAAATAACAAAACATTTTTATATTGTAACTAACAAAATGTTTCAAAATGTTTCAAAACATTTCCTAGTGCCCACTAGAGCGGTAACGATTGCCAATGGAGATGTTTCAGACACTGGCCATTTCCGAAATGGCATACTGCTATGCTACATATGCTACATGCTGCTTGTGCCCCAGCTAATGGAGATGTTTCAGACACTTTGAAAATGAATGGTCAAATCAGGCTACCTGAAGGCATTAACTTTTTTTTTTTTTTTTTTTTTTTTTAATGTGGGGACATGCATTGTAGCCTGACATAGCCCGACCATAATACTGCTGTTCATCCGTATTTATGGTCTGGAGGTTCTTTAACCTGACGCGATTATACTGCGGAGAGGAGGGCATTCTCTTCTGGTTTGAAACAATTGGACAGCTCGCCTAATCAGCTTCGCGTATTGGCCGGTAGACTCTCTACCGATGTAAACACACCCCAGAGGACCGTTCCCAGACCATGGATACGGATGAACATTCGTATTATGGGCGGAGCTATGTCAGGCTACATGCATTGCCCGTTGGAGCCAAAGTTAATTTCTATTTTATCTATATTTGTGGACACTTACTTTGTTTACTGGGGTTTATTCAACGGTGTAACATCTTCCACTAGTGCATATACGTTAGCCCGTTATGCTCCACACCAGTGCACAACATGTGGCGTTTTCAAGATGACATAGTGTTACAAAACATTTTGTATGTCACCCATTGGGAACTGTGGCAAAATGTTACGACCGCTGAATTCTGAGGTAGTTTACTCTCGTTTGATGGGTGTGTCAGAGGTGTTCACCAATCAGCTTGAAGGTGTATTGGATCCTCAGATTTAAAGCTCAAGTGCTAAATATAACACAAATTCATGTGAGCTAGTGCGTCATGCTGCAAATCCAGGGCCCCGGGTTCGATTCCGACCCAAGGTCATTTCCCGATCCATACCCTTCTTTCTCTCCCACTCATTTCCTGTCACACTCTCTACTGTACCTATCAGGCACAAAAGCCCTAAACAATTACTTTGTACCTGGCTGGAATCCACAGCTTTCATATCCAGGGGGGAAAGGTCCGTCCTCCCGAAGCCACCCTGGATGTTGTCCTTCGTCATAGTCTCTTTAAAAACATGTTTAAAAACACTGGCAAAGTGCCCCTTCCCCAGCACTAAGTCCCCCCTCACTAAGGACATCCGATGGGCAATTTTGGTAAGTGCTGCCTTCATGGGCCCAAATACTGCCACGTCCAGGGGTTGTAGCACATGGGTGCAGTGTGCTGGGAGGCACACAACCTCTATTTCGTTGGCCCTGCACATGTCCACCACATGCCCAAAGAAAAAAATATATTTTCTTTTAGTTAGTCATTTTATGTGTAATTTTGACACTATGGATAGTAGTAGTACAAATAATAGTAGTAGTTGTATTGTACATGTAGTACCTCTTTGCCGACATGGGTCTTGTGTTGGTCAAGGTACATGAGTAGGGGCCGTTCCTCTGGTGCATGAGCTACAAAATGATGCAGTATTCAGTATTTACACCCATACCCACTTTTTACTTTGAGTTGAGCAAACCTTTCTCACTCACCAACAAAATGATGGAGCCACTTTAGGAACAGCTCCCCATCCATGTACCCTTTATGAGACACCGCATAGATAGCATCAGGGGGGCCGTCCAGCCCAAAAGATGTTCGGGGAAGGGTTTTTGGGTACACCACCAGGGGCGGAATGATGCGTCCAGCGGCATTTGCGCAGCAGTGCACTGTAATGTGCTCCCTGGTGGTGACCTGTGGGGTGTAGGCATTCCTCTGCCCCTTGCAACAGTAGACCTTTTTCCTGCCACGTGACCCGTCTCATCGCAATTGAATATGAGGTGTGGTTTATTGTGAAAGTCGTGTCTTTGGTAAAGTGGTTCCACAAGTGTAAAAAGTGAGTCCACTGCTGCCTGAGTGGCCCCATGGAATCTGCCACGGTCTAGGTGGTCAGGGGTCCTGGTCCGGAGCTCAGGATGGCGTTGCCGGAAACGTCACCACCACATGTCGCTGAGGCCGGTCTCAAAGTTGACAGGACAAGGCCGGCCTGGCGCCTTCGCCACCTCCGTTGCCAACAGCTTAATGGCCGTCTTGGTCAGTGCGAAGCTGTGCTGGTCCATCCAGATGATATAGTTTACAAGGGCTGTTTCACCCTCCACTGCCAGGGCCCGGTTTGGATGGGGCAAGTGCTTGTATTTCTTATACTTAAAGTCCCGGAGGGTTGAAGGCGGGATTTTGTATTTTTGGCCAACTTTTCTAAGCGTTCCTCCCGCCTCCAACCCCAGGGTATTGCTGATGTCCTCTTGTGTTATTTTTTTTTCTGCATCCCCGCATGAAGAGAGATTTCTTTTACTGCTTTACTGCAGGCCCAATGCTCTTTAAAGGAATAGTCCACCTCTTTATGGAAATTGGTTATTCACACCCTTACCTGGAGTTACATATGTGGGTAAGAGCATTTTAGTCTCAGAGCATGCGTTGTCCTAGTCTGGCAACCCATTTCTACCTTTAGCTTTGCATAGGCACTGGAAAGTAAAGTTGCCAAAGAGTTGCTATCTGGCAACTTTGCATTCCAGTGCCTATGCTAAGCTAAAGCTAAACAATAAATATTCCTTTAAGTGCTCCCTCATCTTACAATGAAAAGCTGGGTTAAATAAGAATTATAATAAATAAAAAGTTATTTGTATCAGCTCCACAAATAGTTGTGAAAAATCAATATACTTTACATTTAAATATTGAGCAGACACTTTTATCCAAATCAACTTGTAGTAGTTCTGTGTCTCCGCCTCTCACCTGTACCTCATGATTAAGAGGTTAATTACCTCTGCCAAGTAGGTTCCTCTGCCAAGTAGTGTTGGTTTGTTTGTCTGTCTGTCTGCAAGATAATTTGAAAAGTACTGCACGGATTTGGATGAAATTTTCAGACAATGTGTATATTGGGACAAGCAAGAACTGATTCGATTTTGATGGCAATCAGTGATCCAAAACATGATCTGGAATTTGTATTGTGTCTGTGACCACATTGCCTTGGTGGAGGTCTGCGTTCTCTGAACACTTTTCTAGTTTTATTATTGATTAGGTTCACCTGCCTCTGCTGTACCTTGTTTCCTGCCCACCTGCGAGGCATAATTGTTTATTGCCCTGTGGATTTAATCATTAATCAATTTAGTTTTCAGTAGTTCCGTGCTGTGTCACTGTTCCATGCTGCACTCTGTTGTTCCTTTGAAATCTTGAGTAAATTCCTAAAAGTTTCAAGTCTGCTGTGGCTTCACCTGCATTTGGGTCCTTACCTTTGATAGTAATTAAATCAGGAAACCAAAAACTATGTAAAGAGCCAGTCGGACGACGGTTTAGAAAAGATCTGGAACAGAGCAAAGCAAAACAAGAACCATGGTGCACCAAGGGAGAGACGGCATGCTACCTGCAAAAATCCACCAGCTGCTCTGCTGCACACACACACACACGCGCACGCACACACACACACACACACACACACACACACACACACACTATCTACTCTCTCTTACAGCGCCTTTTACAGATAGACAGGGGAGAAAAGCAGGCCATGCACGTAGGAGACCAACAAGGACATGATATATTGCCTCTTCTGTGATGATGGAACAGCAGGAACAGAATGACTTAAAGGTACATGTATGTGTAACGTTTTTACTGTTCAATATCAAAATATGCTTTACCTGTTGACGAGCTTGTCCTTTCTCATAAATATTAACCACCACTATTAATTCTGTGTGTCCCTATTGGCTTGAAATTTGCTTTCGCACGCACATTAACTGGGCTTCTGTAGCTGTAATATGTAATTTGCGTTGCGCTTCATTTCTCTCGAAGGCTATAAGAACATACGCACACACATATCTCATGGGAAGACAGTTGAGCCAGGCCAAGCTCAAACATAAATATGGTTATTCAAATATTAATAACACAATTAATATTAAATTCTTATCTCATTCCTTCACTTTATTCTGAGATGCCCATCACCAAAGCCTAGGATTGCCACCTGTGTCTGACAAAAATCCTGTAAATTTTGACCATCGACTCGACCTTTTTGTTTGTAAGCAAAGGCGCCCTTCGCACATATCTAACCCAAGATAAAAATCAGCCTGCAATTGTATAGCTCTAATTTGTAAAAATGTCACTCACTAGTTATTTGTTTAGTTCATTCCTTTATTAAATAGCATTACTTTGGTTTATTTTCAACAGTTTTTCAGGATTTGTAATTTCTTTTTCACTAGGACAGACCATGAAAATCCGGGACCGGTGGCAACATTACTGAAGCCTCAGCTAAAGCATCAAAGCCTATCAGTTCCCTCTCTGGCTGGAGACCTGACGTTAACTTCCTTTCTAAAAAGAAAAAAGCTTGCACCCATCTTCCCCAGCAGATGGTGCCAGATATTCCTCGTCCCTCCGGCTGATCCATTCTCGCATCTACCTTCAGTGTCATCTCCAGGAGCTGACTCCAGGAACTGAATCTTTCAATTGACAACGTACCTATAGACCAATTTAAAGGGCTTTTTTTTGCTCAAGCTACTTGAGCAATTGCTCAAGCTACTTGAGATTAGCCAATACTGAAGACGCAAGACATTTTGGTCCAACCATATAGGTTTCCTTGAACAGAGAATAATCACTTACAACTAGCCCAATGGGGCAGACTTTTAAATTGTGTTTTCAGCATCTAAACATGCTCCAAATATCACCCCAAAAGCTATGTAACATCATCAGACACATTACAACACACCACTGTAGTGGTTTATGACTACAAATGTCTGACAAAGTGGTTAAAACAGTGCTTTTATGCAGTGTTTACAAAACCGTTTTGTAAACAATGTTTGGCTGCTTGCATAAACACACAGTTTTAACACCTGAAAAACTATTATATACATGGGAACAGCCTCTCTGGCCACATTTTAACTTCAGGCTTCTGCCCGAACAAGTTTGAAGTGCCGTATGAGGCCATTAGCATTAGCATTAGCATGACTCTTTTGACAAATGAAACAGATCATTCTTGTCTACTGCAGCATTCGTGCTCTAAGCTCAGCCACTCTTGGATTGACTTTGGTCATTTCAACATCTATGTCACAGATGGTTGTTTGCAAGAAAGTGTACACATTTGTGAGCTCATGGCAGTAAGTGGTAACGAAAACATAATGAGCTTTAAAAAGCTCATGGAATGCAGCCAGTGAATTGCATGGCAAGGCCTGTTTGTCAACAACAATGAAGTAAGACTGGATCCTACTTTTCTTTGGTCCAGCAGCAAGTAGATATGGCTGGCACCAGTCTGTGAAAGGAAACACACAAGAGACCTAATGTCAAGAGGAAACCTGTATAAGGAGGGTTTACACATTACAAACTAGCTTTCATCATTGTCTGTGACAAAAAAAACTATGCCTTTGGTGAAAGATGGGAAATAAAAGGTATTATACAAATCAAGTTAGATTTACTATATCCTTTTTCACACAAAGCAAAGACAAAAAGAGTACCTTAAAAACAGCTTTGAGAAATAGTATTGTACTGCATGTATATATATTTTAAAGAAACATGTCTGTTTTTTAATACAGCTCTGCTATTCTTTCATCTATGTCTTGTCAAAAGAAGAACAAGACATTTATGAGCAGTTTCAATCTAACCATCAGCTTTTACTCCAAAGGGCCACTGTGCAAATTTTGTTGTAGGTTATTTCCAAAGTTGATGCTGGCCATTCACAAATGTTACCTTTTTCATGTATTTAGCTGCACATTAAGCAGCAGTTTCAATGAGCAGCTTAGTTGCAATACCAACTCTCACACACAATCCTACACAGTTCACCTAGGACCAGTGGTTCTAAACCTTTTTTGAACAAATCATAAACCCCCCCCCCCCTCCTTCTCAACACCTTCCAAGGGCTCCAAGGCCAAACTATTTTAGACTGAAACTTCACCTTGATGAATTTCACCAGACGATCACAGGCTTGATGAGCTGAAACCCTTCCTGGCCTTTTGCGCCCTGGATTGGAGGGTGGTAGAAGGTGGACCAGCAACAGTGTGGACGACATGTCACTGTCCCAACCTGGATTGCACAAGACAGACAACATGTACATATAAAACAAATGAAGTAGTCTAAAACCCCAGTTGTCTAAAAATGAAGTTAGGAAATAACAGTAACTGTGTGAACACCAAAAGCGACCTACGAGACCTATGCGGCGGAAGTCATTATACTAGTGTACATGCACATTAAAGGAGAGTACCGGAGTGAATTCAAACATAACCCTGTTGAAAGAGCTTGCTAAATGCGCTAGTTAGCGAGTGGAACAAAATAATTTGGTACAGCACAGACCGAACGCGAACGCAGAAGCGAACAGGCACTTTACACTGAATCAATGGGACCTGACTGTTGAAACCGAAAGTAAGATCTGAGGTTACATTGACTCAATGTAAAGTGTTTCGCGTTCGCGTTAGGTCTATGCTGTTCGAAAATCTTTCATTTCATGCAAAATATATTGCTGTTAGAAGGCTCGTGCAGCAGGGCTATGCTTAAACGTACTCCGGTATATTGCTTTAAGATCACTGACACACACACACACAAGGCTCGTGCAGCAGGGCTATGCTTAAACGTACTCCGGCATATTGCTTTAAGGAGGACAGGAATAAAAGTAAGAGGATACTGTGGAGTGGTGGACCTTATCCATTCACCACCAACACCAGGGGCGGAGCTATAGGGGGGGCGGGCAGGGACACCGCCCCTGGGCCCAGGGCCCTCCCACTATGGAGGAGGGGCCCCTTCATCAACCTTCAACTGCATCACGAAAATTTTCTTGACCACACTTTAGTTGCATTGCAGCAGACAAGTCTGAAAACAGTGAAATACCTCAGTTGTGCATTACATTATATACCCCTTGTCTTTGCTTATCATTCTTATCATGGTTATTTATATATATATATAAAAAAAAAATCTTTTAAATTCCTTGACACTTAAAATAAACTAAATTACAAGGTTTTCGAGCAAAACTAAGCTGTTATGTATTTAGAATGGTTGTTTTTACATTTTGCAATTTGCAAAAAGTGCAATGCATGATGGGTAGTTTAGTATGAAAGCCATCGTCCTGCTGCGTCAGCTGTCAGTGGACTAGGGAAGAAGTGCGCATGGCTTCTCTGTTGGTTGTGTACGAGAATATGTACGGATGAAGCATGTTTAAAAGTAAAAGCGGGACACAATAGAGGATGGACAGAATAATAAAGAGAAGGCGATCTTTAGACCTCTTTGAGTTTTTAATTCACCGTCTGCTTCTACTAGTTGTGAACATGACTCAGTTCCCTGTCCCTGTGCTAACACTGGCTGTAGCTCTGGCCAATGTAGAGAAGGGTTAGGAATGTGGAGAGGGAGATTGAGAATCAGGAAATTGTTTGTCAGTCATTATTTTGTAACCAGCTCTCTCATTGGCATGTTAGAAATTGTGCATTGTTTGAAATGAAAGAAATCGCTGTTTTTTATTTGATTGTTTTTAAATAATGTTTTAAAAAAGCAATGCCTTCTGGGAGCATCAAGGCAGAGTAGCAAAACAACTCTTCATTTGGAAACTGAAAGTCATCTAGCCACAGTTAGGAGAGGTTGAGCTGGCCAGCCTAAAAAAATTAACAGGGGTTCCAAGCAACACAAGGGGGAGGGAGCGGAGCAAAAACGAGACAAATTGAAGAGAGCACTGTTTACTGATAGCGAAACATGCACGAAATTGTCAACTCAATTGCAGCTTTAGCTAGCTGCACTAGTAGTAGGCTAGTAATGACACTGCTATCCATAGACAAGGTTGTGGAGAAGAGCAAGCTGTCTCGTATTTCGTTAACTGCATGAAGGTAAGACTCAGGTTTTTATTTGAGCGGCTGGCTCTATGTTTTATATGCATTGGTGTGTCATTGTTTTGGTGCAGTAGTTTAAAGCATGGATTATTAGCATGGGCTACTAAATGAGCTCTTGAACTAGCCGTTTCCGTGTGTCAAAAATATATCTGTGAACTGTGAATTGCGTGCGCGTGTCCCTGTTAGCCACTTATTGGAAATATGGAAGTGCAAATACCAGGGCTGTTTTTTGTAATGTGGTTGGTTGTATTATTATGCCTTAAAGTAGGCCGAATGGACACGCCGAATGGACACATTACTGAGCGATATACATTGTTCTGTCTGAATTGTTGTAGAGATTATTTCAGCGCCGGCACCTATGTGCGCTTGGGGGTGCGTGCGTGCGTTTTGGGAGTGGGTGGGGGGGCCCGTTTGGCGTTTTGCCCCGGGGCCTTAGGTTCAGTTGTTCCGCCACTGACCAACACATTGACTTGGGTTTTTTGTTAGGTAATATTTTTTTGTTAATTATTTTTCTGCAGTCATTACTGTTACCTTCTTCAACTTCAGTAGCAACAGCATTCTGGATGAGGTCTTGGAGCTCCCCAGTCTGTGTAAGGCCACGGCTCTGTGCAATGACTTTTGGTTATTTCTCCATCAGCTTTGCAGAGGTTGAGTCACCAAAGAGAAGTGCAAAATCCTGCTCAATCTACAAAGCAGTGGAGAAACCAGTGATGTATAAAATGCAGCTGAAGTATCACAAAGGAATTCACATTTTTTAAGAATACGTAAAGACTAACCAGGCCTGGTTATATCCATGAATCTTGGAAAAATGGCTAGAATATCAGTTGACTTGTCAGTGTCACGCAGAATCCTCTGGCGATTAGACTAGGGTTAACTTCATCTTTTCCTTCACCACCGATTCATCAGCTGTGTGCTTCATCAGTGCAATTGCTTCCTGACACTGGCGTTCATCGCTCAACCAATTGCCTTCCTTGCAAGGATCTCTATCAACAGATGGTCCACCTGAAATAACAAAAAATATACATAAAATATGCACTTACTTACTGTTTTTCCCAGACATCAAAGTATTCTCAAAACTACAAACGGTGTTTGATTAAACTACAAGTCCCTGCACTCGGTGGCCATATTAGCTATGAGAGATAATCAAATGTAGAGAGGAAAGTCGTCCGCACACTGCTCACTCCTAAAGAGGCTTTTTTTTATTAAATTAAAAACATGTTAGCAACAAAAAAGCTAACAAAAAAAGCCTTTTTAGGAGTAAGCAGTGTGCGGACGACTTTCCTCTCTACTCTGACACGTTTCCTTGTCCTGCACCTGGCCTTTTTATTCTCATACTGTCACTGTCTCATCTGAAAGAAAAAAAAAAAAATAAAAATTGGGAATGTATACAGCTAAATCTGATATCACCAAGTATTTAAGAGTCCAGGATCAAACGTTTGCCCTGGATCAATGTACCTTAACCCTAACCCTAATCCTAACCCATTCATCCAGGGCAACAAGTTTGACATTGATCCCGGACTCTTAATTACTTGGTGATATCAGGTCTTCCATGTATACATGGGTTCACCGTGTTTATAAACACGATGTTGTGAGGAGGGGCAAGACACTGGCAGCCAACCACGTGAGCTAATTTTTTTTGACCGACAGCGGTTTCCAACAATCAGAGGTTAAGTTGTGCGCAGCTAGTGTCGCGCAGCCAGGAGAAAACAAAAATTTAGAACCCATGTATATAATAGAAAAAATAACACTGCTTATATCAAGGTGGCAGTGGAAGTTAATAATTAGCTATTATGTGTTACAACAATAACTTAAATAGGTCACCTGCTTGCGATGGTCGTGGGTGCTTAACTCGTCCCTCTGATGCTTCTTTCTGCAGAGTTTTAATTCTCCATGCCAAATAGCCACTTCCATCTTCTGCGTTGTAATAATGTTCCTATGACAAATATAGCAAATAGACAAAGAGTACTTACTGTATGTTTTACAAGAGCAAAGTAGTTATAAATGCACTGATAATTACACTTCATTAAATCAAGGTTTATACAACCAGATTCTAAAAAAAGACTACAGAGGAAAGCTAATTACATAGCCAAGCTTGCTCCTTGGGTCAGCCAAATAGGGGAAGAGGGAGATGATACCCAGTGCGTAGTCTTCCTTCACACGCCGAGACGGGCTTGTTCTGCAAACACACACACACGATACATCATATTAGGACCCATAGCATCATAGCCAACCATTTATAATTACTGTACTTGCCTTCTGTCCGGCATAATCATCATCAACATCAGTATTATTATTATTATTATTATTATTTCTTAAAAACCTACCCATGTTCATTTGTCAAATGAGCAACCAATATCTTCACCCAGGTCACGCCTTCTGCTATCTGATGTGCACTTTGTTTCATGATCTTGTCCCCTCCTGGGCTTCGTTTTAAGATGTCTTCAACCATCTATTAATGATGTTCAACATTAAACAAATATGAGAAACCGACAAATGACTTTAAAATACACCTGTAGGCCTACATCCAAAACAAAATTATTGAATCTTACTTGGGCAAGATGACGTTCCTCTCCTCGTCTCAATAGGGACTTTAAGCATGCACGGTTTTCCCGACGGCGACGGTACCCGGAAATTGATCCCTCCTCCCACTGGTTTCAGTCGCCGTCGAATCCATAGTAATCATTAAGCAAGTTGCCGCTGCTACGGCTAAGAGCTCTCTGATTAACACACCTGTGCTGATGTTTACATCTACCATGTGGCAAATGACAGATTAAAATGAATGGAATAAAGGTGCATCCCGTGCATTTCTTTCCAAAATGTATTTCAAGAGAGCTAGAGGTGAATGCAAAAATGTGTTTCTCTTTTGGAAAAAAAAAAAAAAACTATCAATTTTGCCTTATGTAAAATGTTTGCTTAGATTAACAGACTTTCTGGAATGAAATATTATGCTCTAGAACGTTATGA
Source organism: Sardinella longiceps (assembly GCA_027497455.2). Lineage (NCBI taxonomy): Eukaryota > Metazoa > Chordata > Actinopteri > Clupeiformes > Clupeidae > Sardinella > Sardinella longiceps. Next base: position 25,980 of record JAODXP020003123.1, read on the forward strand.
AAGAAGGAAACTATTATTTATTTTCTTTTTTGCTGTTTATAATTATATTTCGCGCACTATAGATCATTCAAGAACCTCGCGTAGTCGAGAATACGGGAGATTGCTTCTTTCCACGTTGCAGATCAACTCACTACGGCAAACAGAGCCGGCAGTACGGCTGAAGTCTCGATCAGTGGAGCGCAGATTGATTTCCGGCGGCCGTCGCCGTCGTGGAAAACCGTGCTTGCTTAAACTCCCTATTTCTCTAGGACTACGGGTCAGTATCACAGTGTCATCACACCCGGAACTAGCCTCATCATCAGCAAGGGAGCCTGACACAATAAAAATAATCTTTCCACTTAGCGTATCCTTCTGAACAATAGAATGACTAGAACTATCGCCGGACTATCTCACAGCCCTTTTCCTAGAAAAAAAAATGTGACAAGTGTCGTCGATCAGAACGTTACCGTAGGCTTTAATACATTTAGTCACAATGACGAGCGGATCATTTCGTAGGCGAAATATGTTGTACCAAGCTAGCAAAGATGGCGTCTAGTCTGTCAGGCGTGTCTGCTGATGCTCTCCAAGTTTAGGGAGTTGTAGCAGTATTTGCCGTTATTTACTATTCACTTTTCTATGTATGTGGCTGCTAAATAATGAATCTGCAGCACTAAGTTGATTTTGATTGCTTATTGATGGGCAAAAAGAAGAAAAGAAAGATACTGTCCAAAACTATGTCAACGATAACGTTAGCCGACAACGTGAGTCAAGAGATGGATGTCCAGTGGTTTGATGCAGATAGCGCCCACGCCGCCCTCGCTCAACCAGAAGGTAGTCTCGTGTCATTACCTGAAACGCCAGATAAATGGAGTAGGGTCTGTCTGCGTCCTGCAAGACAGGGGCGTGTCGTGAGTAGGCGTAACGCGAGAAAAAGGCGTGTCTTTAGTATTCTGAAAAGTCGATCACACCACAGTCCGGTAGATGGCGATAGTACACGTCGCTTTGTGAACCGCCAATGAAAATCACAGAAGAAGGAGATTCGCGCCGTTTTGAAGAAGAAGAAGAAGAATTCGCGCCGTTTGCTAACGTTTCGAGTAGAGTCTGACGCAGCCGGATAGTATTGCTACATTCACAGGGCGAATTAACTTTTCGGATCAACTTTGTGGATATAAGTTTGTGTTAAGATGTGTGACTCGACGGACCAGTTGGATTGTCCAATTTTCAAGGTCAGTTGCATTCATTTCTGTAAGTTGTGGTAGGCTAGTTCATAGTCCTATTGAGTGTTGAGTGATTGATTTTTTTTTTTTTTACTTTTCAGTACTACCCTGCTCTATGGCCTACGGAAATACGTCGGTGGGAGTGGAAAAGCATGGGGGACAAGGTGGACAACACAGCTACAGCTGGCTGAAGCCATACAACACGTGACGTGATGTCGGGAGATATCGCGGAAGTTTGTTTACACTGAAAACAGCTTGAATCCCCTCAGTTCACCATTAAAATGAACGTGATAACTGGCGAAATAAATCATATAATGTTGCTTAATAAATTATTGTTGCAATGCAAGAGGAACAGAGTTGTGTTTGAAGGTGTTTTGTTAAAAATAGTAATGTGGTATGAAATGCTTATTTGAGATGGCAAACCAAGCCATGCTGGAGAGCAATAAGGCAATTTCATTGGGCAAAACTTGCATAGCCCTTACATACGGTTCCTTTAGAAACTACAAATCTGTCTGCGTCCTCGTCCAGGGGGCGTGTCTCTAGTGGGCGTGTCGTTAACTTCGGGCGTGACTACGTATGACCACGTCGTCGCGGGTGGGCGTGTATTTAGGGGCGTGTCTTGAGAAGTAGGCGTGTCTTTAGTCTTGCAGGACGCAGCCGGATACTATTGGATAAATGCCCTCCTTCGAAGAAATCTAAACCTGAGGTAATGAACAGAAGTGACATGTCTGCCACTGAGGCGAGTGTAATTCTGTCAGAGATAAAGAGGCTGAGCGAGAAAATTGACCATACTTTTGCTAAAGTAGCAGCTATCGAGAAGTCCTCAGAACTCTCCTCTTCCAAGCTAACTGAACTCAATGCCACTGTACAAAAACTAGCATTGAATGTCAATGATCATGATAAGAAAATAAGCTCAGTGGAGCAACAAGTTACCAAACTGAAAGTTGAAACCTCCACTTTGAAAGCTAGTTTAGCAGATGCACATCGTTATACCAGAAAATGGGCACTTAAACTTCATGGTCTAAAAGAGGAGGAGCGCGAGGATATCAGGGCTCTTACAACCGATGTTCTACACAAGATTGCACCCCACAGCCACGTTAAAATGGAGGACATGATTGACATTGTTCACCGCGTCGGACGAAAGAAGCCAAATACAGAATCTCAACGCTCAATAATAATTCTGTTCTCTATGCGTCGCTACCGAGACCTCATCTGGAAAGAAGCCAAGAACAACACTTACTTGAAGAACAACAAACTGCGCATCTCTGAGGCACTTTCTCCTGAAGACCAAGCGGCCAGAGAAGCGCTCTGGCCTTTTGTACAAAGGGCAAGATCAGAGGGGAAAAAGGCGTCATTCCGAGGTCCATTTGCGTTCATAGAAGGGAAGAGAATTAATTCTACAGGCGCATATGCAGAGGACTAAGATCGTGACAAGCAGCCACCCTAATGGATCACACGGCCTACTGCTTTTCCGTAGGTGACAGGGTAGCCTTAACCTATATCACACAGCTTTCTAAGCTTTCCAAGGTTCTGGTTCTCTTTTCTTTATTTTTTTAACCTTTTTTTCGTTATTTTATGTCTTTTAAGTTTAACTCACTGAACATTGCATCCTTAAACGTCAGGGGAATTCGGGACAATGTGAAAAGAAAAGCACTTTTTCTTTACTGTAAGCATTTTGATGCAGACTTAATATTTTGCCAGGAGACACATTCTACTGACTCTGAAACCAAGTTCTGGAAATCCCAGTGGGGAAATTCTGTTTACTTTAGCCATGGTACCTCTCACTCTGCCGGAGTTATGGTGTTGCTACACAAATTCAAAGGAGACATTATTGACTCAGTTATTTCAAAGGATGGGCGGTGGATAATTCTAATCCTTGAAGTGGATAACGTTTTTTTCATTGTTTGCAATGTTTATGGTTATAATGCTGTCTCACAAAATAGTAATTTACTACAGGAAATAACTAAAATCATTCAAGATCATTCCTTAAAATATAACAACCCTTATATTATTATTTCAGGTGATTTTAATGAATGCCTTGACGATTCAATAGACAGGTTTCCCTGTCGTTCCAAATTAAACCTCAATAGAGAAAATATAATGACAGAAATGTGTGCTAGCTTGTCATTAACAGACCCTTGGCGCTTTCTAAATCCTGAGAAGATAGACTTCACATGGTCAAACAAAACTGCTTCTTTACGTTCTAGGATTGACATGTTCCTAATTTCTAGCTCTGCTTTACAGTTTGTGAGAGACGTGTCACTTAACCCTTCACCCCTCTCAGACCATAAACTCATATTTTTGAATTTGGAAGACACAAAATTATCTAATAACAAAAGAGGTTACTGGAAGTTTAACAATACACTTCTCAAAGATAAGCAATTTAACGTTCTAATCCATAAGTTAGTGGAAGAACATTTAGATGTTACCTCGTACCCAACAATTAAAAACCAGTGGGAATTTTTTAAATATAAAGTGAGACTGGTTGCAATTAAAAGAAGTAAAGAATTAAAGAAAATCAAAATACAAAAAGAGAGGAATTTAATGGAAAAACTTAGCGAAATAAACCAGAAACAACATTTGACAGATGAGGATATAAAAAATTTAACTTGTATTCAAGCCAAACTTGATCAGTATTACTTAGATTTAGCTAAAGGTGCATATATTAGGTCAAGGGTTAAATGGTTGGAGGAAGGAGAAAAAAATTCAAATTATTTTTTCTCTATAGAAAAAAGGAATGCAAAGAGGAAATCAATTACAGCCTTAAATATAAATGGCAATCAATGTACAGATCCTGCACAAATCTCAAGACATGTCACACAATTTTATACTAATCTCTATCAATCCAGCTATACAGACTCTAACAGCTTCATTCAGATGATCCGTACAAAAATTCCTGTTATAAGTGAGAATTTTCGTGATGTATGTGACTCTCCAGTGACTAAGTGTGAAATTAAAAAAGCAGTTATGTCTATGAAAAAAAGAAAGTCACCGGGTATAGACGGACTGACGGCAGAATTCTTTACACATTTCTGGGAGTTACTGGACAAACCCACTCCACGCTATGATAAGTCAGTGCATATCTGATAAAGAAATGACTTCTACAATGAAACAAGGCATTATAACATTAATACCTAAGCCTGCAAAGGATGTCTTATTGATTGACAACTGGAGACCTATCAGCCTGTTGACAATTGAATATAAGATCATTGCAAGTATATATGCTAATAGGTTAAAACAAGGTCTTGATTCCATCATACATGAATCCCAAACTGGATTTATGAAAGGCAGACACATCAGTAATAATATTCGGTTAATTTTTGATTTAATAGATTACGCACATCTAATTGAAAAAGACAGTCTCATTCTTTTTTAGATTTTTATAAAGCATTTGATACTGTGGAACATAATTTTCTTTTTGAAGCTCTCAGTATTTTTGGTTTTGGTAACAATTTTATCAATGTGATAAAAATGTTTTATACTGATATAAATAGTTCAGTTATTCTTGGATGTAACACCTCACAGAGATTTCATATTAATCGTGGAGTAAGACAGGGGTGCCCTCTCTCTCCTCTTCTGTTCTTAATAGTTGTTGAACTGCTTTCTATCAGTGTTCGTGAAGAGGTGGAGATTGAAGGAATAAATATTTTTGGTAGACATCTTAAAATCTCTCAACTGGCTGATGACACCACATTATTCTTAAAAAATAAAAATCAAGTTCCCCAAGTTATTGAGATACTTAACACTTTCTCAATAGCTTCAGGTTTAAGAATTAATATTAAAAAATGTGAATTGTTGCCTTTACATTCCATAGAAGATACTTCTGTCTGTAATATAACAGTGCAATCATCAGTGAAATATCTTGGTATACATATTACTAAGGATAACACTGAAAGACAACATCTAAACTTTTCTTCTAGGCTAAAAAGTGCCACAATGATTATGAATAGTTGGCTAATGAGAGATGTATCCATTTACGGAAGAGTTCTTCTATCTAAAGCTGAAGTGCTCTCTCGTTTTGTATATCCAGCACTTTGTCTTTTTGTTACTGACTCAGTTTGTAAGGAGATAAACAGGCTGTTCTCTAAATTTATTTGGAAGAACAGAGTTGCTAAATTAAAAAAAACGATTCTCAGTAATTGTAAAGCGGAAGGTGGTCTTGAGACCGTGAATTTCATTGATCTTAACTATACTTTCAAGGTAAATTGGCTGAAGAAGCTTCTACTAAACCCCCATAGCATGTGGAATTTTATTCCTTCAAATATTTTCAGTAAAGTTGGCGGGATAGAATTCTTATTATGCTGTGATTATTCTTCTTCTAAACTTCCTCTTAAGTTATCCAAGTTCCATCAACAAACACTTTTGGCTTGGAAATTGTGTTATGTCCATAATTTCTCCCCACACACTGCCTTTCTTTGGAACAATTGTAATATCCTTTCAAAGAAGAAATCTCTTTTCCTTAAAGACTGGTTTGACAAAGGAATTAGCCATATACTAGATATGCTAGACAATAAAGGCAACATACTATCATATGAACAATTTATGGCTCGCCACAATTTTCCACTACACTTTAAAGAGTATAAATTGATTACTAATGCTATCCCAGCTGGCTTACTGCAACTGTTTAAAAATCATCTACATTATAATGAGCCTACCCCTGCATTCCCAGCATTGTCACTAGGGGGAGTTGTCATCACTGACAATAAGTGTAACAATAAGCTAATTCGTACTGTCTTGCAGGACAGATATAAAATCTCTCCTAGGAGTAAGTTCTTCTGGGATAATATAATAGACTCCATAGACTGGCGAAGGGCATGGTTGACTCCCTTCAAATACTGTGTTAACAATAAGATTAAGGAAGTTCATTTCAAAATTTTACATAAAATCTATCCTGTCAACTCCATTGTCTCCAAATATGCTGATGTTGATGAACTATGTACATTCTGTAAGATACATTGTGAGACGTTAACTCACCTTTTCTATAATTGTCCAATTGTTTCGAAGTTATGGACTGATGTTATTAATGGTATGTTTATGGAAAAATATCCTGATATAACTTTCACTCTTAAAGATGTTTTTATATACTTCACCAAAGAAGGAGATCATAGCTTAGAATTTATGTGCAACCTCATTATTCTCTTAGTCAAATATTATATACATAAACAAAAATTTACTGCTGGTTCCCCTAATGTGCATCAATTTTGTGCAGAATTTTACATGTTTATTGACACTGTAAAGTTAATAGAAAACAAAAAAGCTACAACATTACTAAGACACTATGAAAATGTTTTCCCCAAGTGATTGATTAAGCTTTTTTTTTCTTGTCTTTCTTTTCTTTTCTTTTTTCTTTTTCCTTTCCTTTTTTTTTCCTTTTGTTTTCTTCTTTTGTCTATGTTGTTTTATTTCACTATGTATTTTGGTGATGTTCAATAAAGCATTAAAAAAAAAA
>JAODXP020003126.1:0-31485 GCA_027497455.2 Sardinella longiceps
AGGAGTGGTACATTAGTGATTGGAGGAGATTTCAATGCAGTGGTGGACCCCTTTGTTGACAGAAATAATAAAACATGGATTAGGAGTAAAAGTGATGAGCAGCTGTCAAAATTTATGTCCTGTCTGGATGTCAAGGATGTTTGGTGTACAAAACATCCATCAGCAAAGAAGTTACACGTATACGCAAAATGAGAGCTCATCAAGAATAGACATGTTCTTAATGCTACTAAAGGACATATGCTCGGTTCAAAACATTCAGAGGGTCCAGAGGGTCCATATCTCAGATCACCGGCCACTTGTTCTAGAGATACAGCATACACAAAGACAGTGCAGGATAACACTAGTGCCAAAGATGTATATAGCAGATTTAACAGATTCCTCCATGATGAGGGAAATCAGCGGAGCCGAGATATTGATAGCCATGAAAAGTCTAAATGTCCAGGAAACAGTGCTCAGTGCAACTGAAAAGGTACAGAAAAAGTTACTTAAGAATGACGGAGCGATTTAAATATTTCTACTTCCAGCTGGTGAAAATGGAAGAGATCCCTCGTTATCAAAAGTGCAGGTGTAGCGAGAGCCTTTCCTCACGTCATCACTTGATATTTGCTAAAGTACTTGAACAATACGTATTAGCCCATGTCAAGCAGAGTTACACAAGGAATCCCGAAGGAAAATCATGCTTTATTTTCCAATTTGAACAATCGGATCAAATAAAAAATAGCTTTTTAGAAAAAATCTTGAATATAAATTGTCACAGAGATTTAAATATCATTCCAAAGCTACTGTCTAATCACCCTAACTCAGAAGATTCTAAACTTTTGAAGAAGTACTGTCCTTTGACACACACAGTGCTAACTTTGTCTCTGACGTATTTATCTGACAACATAGGAGAAATTGGAGGTTTCACTTCTAACTACAGTCAAGAGAGATTAATACTTCATGTTTATGGCGATAAGATGTCTGGAGAAAAGTTAACAAATTTAAGTCAGAGTTTTGCAGGCGAATCAGGCCTTGAACTCACAATGGAGGAAGAACAGGAGTTACAGAAACTGTAGACATCAACTTAGACTGAGGCTAAATGCTTAGTATCCTTTGGCCGCAGTGTGCAATATAAAACTGTCATATGCTTTCTACATGACTTATATATGTACTTATGCCAGTGGTCCTAAATGGCGGCCTGTGGGCCAGATCCAGCCCACAAGAGCCAAATGAGTGGCCGGCAGCACCATCTGACTCATGACATACAGAGGGAGAACAAACATGTGCCTATTGTCTTTGCAGCAATATTCCGTTTGTGTTCCTGTAGCAGGAACTTCTACAGGAACATTGCTGTCAGTATTTTGGGAGGTTTTATGACTCTCAGTGGTCATAAAACATCCCATGACACTTGTCGCAAAGAGTAGGGGGTTCCCCGGTGTCCTGGCTAAAGTTCCTACCTGGCTTATTCAATCTGGCCCCCTAATCATCCCCCACTGTAATTGGCTCATTCAATAATTCCTTCACTCTCCACCTCAAGTGTGTGGCGACCGTTCTGGAGCATAATGGCTGCCATGCATCACCCAGGTGGGTTTCACGTTGGTGGTGGTCGGTGAGGTCCCCCTTTCACTGTAAAGTGCTCTGGGTGTCTTGAAAAAGCGTTATAGAAATGTAAGGTGTTGTAAATGACAACTATGACTGCATAGTTTAAATAAACAAAGTAGCACACACCCTGATGCAAATGTCAATGTACAGTAATTCGCATTAACGAAAGAAGCAGGATAACGGAAGACTGCTTTGTGATATTCTAACCAAGCCCTCCTTTCAACGCATGGTTTTTCATTGTTTGCGGGTTTGGCCCTCAGCTTGGCATGCTTGACAAATTCTGGCCCTTTTAATGTAAAATCATATGAATTCCCTCTCTATTGAATGAGTACTTATTACATGTTGTCTTTCTAAATTGTCTGTCTAAATTAATCGGTTACATTGTTTTCTTTTTTTTATGTTTCAATATGATCCTAAAATATGCAAATTGTTTATACATAAGTGGTTGAATTGTATTACTCTCTTGTTTAATAAAACTGCTATGTGGTGTTCTCAAGGAATGGTTTTAAAGTTGTATTTCAATAATGTCTGGTCAGGATGATAACATCTGTGCTGTTTTGGAAATGCCTAGAGATGTGTTCTGTGTATAGCTGTTTGGGTTTTTTGAAGTTGATGGAATAAAGTTAAGACGTGCATTTACCTATGGCTCAGTGTTCCTTTTATATGACTTGAAGTATGTATACAGATACAGTGTCTTCATACATTGCCTTGGATAGGCCACTCTGTGATGATCTAAAGAGACTTTCATTGATCTATTGAAATAAATTAAATAAAATTAAACTGAAGCAGAACATTGGCATGCATGAGGATGCATTTATGCTGTTATGATTTCCCCACTTCTCAGCTTTCCTCCCATTCCTTGTGGAGATCAGAACAGTGAGATACTCCACCCTTAGAGACTGATCAGCAACACCCATATCTCATAAAAATATGCCAGCATAACATGTACAGTACACTCATTTACACACGCCAATGAATATCAACCAGGAGCTTTTTTGCTGATCTCACAGAAAATAATAATCATAGAAAATTAAGTTAAGTTGTGTGTGATCTCTGACAGAGTGGTGAGTGTTTGAGAAGACAGGGTGGCATCGGAGGTGGAACATTAGGCTTCAAATCTACTCATTTACTGCCGCTGAGTGTGGTCTTTCAAAGCAGAGTTTATTACATGTGACAAGTCAGCCCTCTGTACCAATGCAAATCACTGGATGAATTTGGATGAAGTCACTAAGAAGACAGGTGAAGAGTATGGAGTTGGATCACATGCTGTGGTCAAAGAGCAGAAAAAGTAGTTGATTTTCCCTTCATTGTTTTTTATTAAATCCAGAGCATGTTGGCTTAAAAAAAATAGCTTAAGAGTTAAGAGTACATATTACTTTCTTATCAGTCAATCAGTATTCCCCTTGTTTTACGCACCAAAACCCCCTTTTTACTTTAGTTGACTTGACCACACTTTGTTCCTCACCTGTGGGGCTTCGAAGGAAATCTGAAGAAAAGTGTTTTTCAAATTTGGATTGATTTTTTACAGAATCTATACCCATCTTAACCTGTAAGATAACACAAGAACTGTTAAACCGGAAAGCTTTTGGAGCAGCTATACTAATAATCAACTATATTCCTTCATCGTAATTAATATATATTATGAGGGATTATTGAGTTTAGGCTCATCAACAGTTAACAGTTAGGTAACAGTAATTAACAGGAAATTTTACAGTATAGTTATTTAGTCAGTAAGTTAAAAGTTAGTTTACAGTTTGTTATGGTTGAATGATAAAATGGAAAAAAATGATGGAATTAAATGACCTAACTCAGGGGTGGCCAACTTGTGGCTCGGGAGCCGCATGCGGCTCTTTGCCCGGAGTCATGCGCCTCTTACACTCATGTCAAAGTTTGTGCTTGTGTGTGTGTTTATGTGCTTGTTCGTTTCCCTTACAGTGATTTTGTTTCGGTGTGTGTGTGTGAGGAAGAGATGGTCGGGGGTGTGTGCCCATGTGTATATTGCTGGCCTGTGGGCTTACTATTCTAGGGGTACATTTCTGTTACCATGTTGGTGTGAGACTTTTACAATTCATCTCACTGGCAGAGGTGTGTGTGTATGTGTGTGTGTGTAAGAACGATGGGTAATGTAGTAGTAGTAGTAGTAACATGTTCATGTGCCCGTGTGCCGATGTGGCTCTTTGCTGTAACATAATCAGATATGTGGCTCTTGGTCTCCGACCGGTTGGCCACCCCTGATCTAACTGGTTGAAATCACGAACTTTTCAATTAACTTACTAATGTTAATAAGCAATTTAATAACCATTTATAGAGGACGGTTATTATAAAGTGGTACCAATGATTGTAATAAGTTTTCTGTTATAGTGAGTCACCCGGCGTGAGATTGAAAGTGTGCATGAATGTATGTGTATGTACAATCCCATGAGAACTGTATGTCTTTGTGTGTGTGTGCACGTGTATGATAATTTAATCAGGCTTTCTTTTGTGCCCAAGCCTGGTTATCAGGAGGAAAATCTGTCATTATCGAGTCTGCAGGCAAGGGCCTTGAGGCTATGACATTTGCATATCATTTCAACGTATAACAAAGGTGAAACAAGGACGAAACTCAGAAACTTAGCAAGAAACAAAAACGAAACAACTTTCTTACAAGGTTACAATAAATTTTATTTGTCATACAGTTTGTAGCCAGAGCCGTTCTCAGCCGTTCTCAACTCTCCAACTTAGCAGTCAGAAGCGTCTATGAAGGACTGGGGGATATGAGGATTTACACATTACATAGGCCTATACTTACTGGTAAAAGGCTTTGATTCTCAAACGGGTCTGCAGTAGGTGCTAGGGGGTCTGTGAAAAAGTTTGCTTAAATATTATCTTAATTGGAGAGAAATATTACTAAACACTTTTCTTGGCCATTTTTTAAACACCAGGCCAAGTGAAAATGGCTCCTCTGGCGTCAGGTTTTGCCAAATGCAAAAACATGCCTTAACTGCAGCAAAATGTTCTATTTTCTAGAATGAGAGTTTAAATGCATCTAAAAGAACAAATGGCTATAAATATTGTTTTTGATCAAGAGGGGTCCTTGAAAACTATTCTGCTCCATGAGGGTTAGAACTTTATAATGTTCTGGTGTCAGCCTATTTGGGCTTAATGGTGGAGTGTGGGGCAGAACAGAACAGAAACTCCTTTTTAAAATAATGCTCATTCTCTTGATATACATTAACTGACAGTGATAGTTAACATGCAGAGATCAATCATGTGTTCAAAGAACATACAGTAAGTAAACTACCATTTAAAATACCTTTTTTTTTGTTCACAAGCCTGGTTATCAGGCGGAAGATCTATCATGCGATGAGTTTACAAGCGTGGCCTTGTGGCTATTTTCAACGTATAACAAAGGTGAAACGAAGGTGAAAACAGAAACTTTTGTTTTTTGCAAGGAACAAAAATGAAACAACTTTCTTAGAAGGATACAAGGAATTCATGAAGGACTAGGGGATATGACGATTTACACGTACTGCCGCCAGTTAGCAGAGCTATTTGCCGTCCGTTACATATGCATAGGCCCATAGTTACTGGTGTAAGGCTTTGGTTCTCAAACAGGGGTCCGCAGCAAGCTGCCAGTAGCCTAGAACTCTAGACGTACCCCTAGCGGTAGCAAATTTGAATTTGCACAACGGATACATCTAGTGACCCCTGATAGAAACCCGTTGTAATCCTTCCTCTGGCGGCGGATAACCAATCACAGCGCGGTATGTGTACAGGAATTCGTAAGGCGGGCTTTGTACGATCACGACAGTCCTGCTCAAACCAGAGCTGTATGTAGAGATTCGTCTTTGGCTTTAGTTTTGGATGAATTGCCTTGTCATTTTCTTTGAAAGTGAAACAAGAAAGTGCACTGAAGTCTTTCATTCTGAAAAAATATGACTTTGCCGTGTTACCGACAGGCTACGGGAAAAGTTTGATATACCAGCTGGTACCACTGGCCGGAACGCTAGCCTATTACGTGGAGAGGCAGTTTGAAAGACATCGCAATCACCTGCCCCTCCATTGAGGCACAGTCTATCAGTGGTCTTCAGACTATACATTCTTATGATATAGTCTGGCGTGTCAGGCTAAGCTGCCAGGGGGTCTGTGAAAAAGTTTGCTACAAAATTATATTATGGGGAGAGAAATATTACCCAAACACTTTTCTTAGCCATTTTTTAAACACTAGGCCTAGAGAAAATGGCTTCTGTGGCGTCAGGTTTTGCCAAAAGCAATAACATGCCTAAAATGCAGCAAAATGTTTTATTTTCTAGAATGAGAGTTTAAATGCATCTAAAAGAACAAATGGCTTTAGTTGTGATCAAGAGGGGTCCTTGAAAACAATTCTGCTCCATGAGGGTTCCCCAACCCAATAAAGTTTGAGAACTTTATGATGTTCTGGTGTTAGCCTATTTGGGCTATTGGTGGAGGATGGGCCAGACCAGGGGGTCAGGATTTGGCCGGTTAGCTTCGCCAATTAGCATTGCACTTCCTCGTCGCCATTTTCCAGAAATTACATCATATCCGACTCCATTTGACATATGCTGATTGGTTAATGCTACACTTTCAGCTCATGTGAACGAGCTCCCTGTGCACAAACTTTTATGGGCGTGCCCAGACTTGCCGTCTGTAGCTCATCTCCATTAGTAACATGGGGCCTCATTGGCCTAATGAAATGGAGTCGGAAGTGAGCTCCATGAAACGCCATCTTGACAACTGAAAACTTTGTTCAATTTTGGATGAATTCACTAGCCTAGCATTCCACATTGGAATGAATGGGAGGCGGGACTTAGTATGTTTCTCCAGGTTTATTAATACCATGGGCCAGACCAAACAGAATCTTCTGAAAATAATGCTCATTCGCTTGATATAGCCTAAATGAATTGACAGTGATAGCTAACATATCATATGCTGTGCTCAAAGAACAGAAGTAAAACTACCATTCATTCAAACTCACTCAGTGTTGTTGTGCATTCTAACAGCTGAACTTATTTTCTCTTGTGTGTGTGTGTGTGTGTGTGTGTGTGTGTGTGTCAGAGGATTAAATGTGTTTTTAAGAGATGGAAAGTGTTTGTACACAATAAGAAATGCAAAAGGCTGATAGTTTCCGAGTCAGTTTTTTTTTTCCTTTCTTTCTTCAGTTTTGGTGTTTTTATTTTGTGCTACAAGTGTTTCATGAAAATATAACAAACAGAAACTGCTCACAAAGGGCGATTAATCAGTTTCCTGGTACCAAAATATAGCCACACACATAACCTTAAAATAACATCCCCTAGAATAATATTACCTGCCTCCTTGCTAGTCAGGCTATGTTGTGCCAAATTTTCTTTTTCTTTTCCATATTAACCACACTAACCTTGAACCATAGTTACAGTAACAAATCTGCTCATCTTATAGTAGGCCTAAAATTTAATATTATTTCAAATGTCACACAGACAAATTATTATTGAAATATTGTAAAATGTCCTCATGTAACCTCAAACGTTATCACAATTCACATCATACAGTACAAATACCTGGCATTGTATTTGCATTATGCACTAAATTCCATGGATCTGCCCATATCCAAATAAGGAGTAATACAGTGGAAGTAATGATATATAGAAATGGCATCACACAGTAGACATTAGACAGTATCTACATCATCTGTCTTATCGACTAATTACCAAGGTAAGTATTATGGTTATGTGCTGCAGTGCAGTGCAAAGTTTGGTATGTGAAAAACAGCAGTTTAAAACATAGATGTCTCGACGTTGATACTCAAAACTTTTTGTTTTCCTCACTGCCACTTTGGCGCCCCCTCTGGCGGAGCACCCATATGCGCCACCGCATAAAGAGCAAACCCCCTTTTTGCGCCACTGGTGACAAGTCTTATGTGTCAATGTAAATCACAGACAAATTAGGTCATAGCCTCTGTAACCATGCAAATAAAGGTACAGGGAAAATAAATCTAAAATTCATACTGATACTCCTAAGCTCTGTAATTATGCAAACAAAGGGAAAATAAGGCTGAAGCTCATACTGATCCTCACTGAAAAAAATTTGGACCATGATTTACTTAGAAAAACCTTGTACACGTTTTACACACAGAAATACTAAGTAAATTTAACACAGCATTTTTTAAGTAAAATTTACTTACAACTCCTTACAGTTTTTACTAGTAATACCAAAGTAATGTTCACAGCTGAAATCAAGTATTTTTTTACTTACAACTCCTTACAGTTTTTACTAGTAATACCAAAGTAATGTTCACAGCAGAAATCAAGTGTTTTTTACTAAGTAATGTTTTGATTAAAATTTACTGGTAAAAACCTAGGACACGTTTTACACGTAAAAACTACAAGTAAATATTACTAATGGACCCAGCTTAAAATATCTCCCTCAAAAATGATGACATACAATATTCAAAATTTTGCCTTTTATTTTTCCATCACAAAATCAGCATACAAAAAAGCAAAATGGGCATTTTGTAAATGACAATAAAATTCTTAAAGATGATTAAATGTCCAATAAAATGTTCAATGAAACACTGGAAAGGAAAAGCAAAAAAAGAAAAATGGGACATGCCTGTGTGTGTTTAACGCACCACCACTCTTATCTCTGTCCAGGTGATGGACACACTTCAAATGAGTTAGCCTTGGGTCATACACATGACGGAAATGGTTTGCAAGGGAACCCACTAAATCGGCCTATAGTGCAATAAAATATTCAAAATGAAGTGCACATTTAGTGCAAGCAAGCAGGTCCTATAAATGATGTGAAGGCTGAGAGGGAACTTACTAAATGGCCCAATAGTACACAGTAATAAAATTAAAAGTTAAGAAAGAATGCAACCTGTACAGGCCCATTTTTTTTTTTTACATTATTCAAGTCATTAAATAAAACTAAACTAAAGAGCAAGACGCATAACTCAAAGCCTTTTACAAAACATTATGAACAACTTCACAATAATGTCAATTGCATCTGCTGCATGAGCTGTAGTCACATTTTTCTTTTACATTAGCAGTTTCCTTCGCAGAGAATCCACTTTGGGGGAGAACTTTAAAGGTGCCATGCCACACCACTACAGGGTATTTAAATTGTTCTTTGAGGTCTACAAATAGGGTATGTGACTTCACTTGGACTGAGAACGGTCCAAGGAGACCGTAATGAGATCGTTTGCAGCCTGTAGGAATAGCCTTCGAAAATTTCATGCGGTTCTTCCGGTTTTTTTCCACTGCTGCGCTCTGATTCGCTGCTGAAGCTCGACGTTGTAAAGCACATGGACGAATATTTACATTAGTTTTACTTGCGAATTGCGAGGTACGGAAAAAAAAAACTTGGAATATTATCATGAAACCGAGAAAGAGGATATCTGCACCAACCTAGCTTGCAGATTGTAAACGGCCACTTTGCAAAGGTAAGCTTACTACATAGTCAGGATGTCACAGTAGCCAACATAATCAGATACTTATTGCAAGAGTAGCCGACTGTTAGCCTACATCCACAGTCAGATTACACTTACCAAGACTGTTGAATTCGTCAAGTTGACAAGTTGTCTGTTACCATTTCATGGATATTCCTTCTTTTTCGCGAGTATTTCAAGGGGCGGGCTTTAGTCAAATACAGGAGAGCATGGATTGGGCGATAATTCTCCTCAGTCAGCCAATGGCTGTAACGTTGTCTATACTACGTAGCACTGACCATGGATTCAAACCTAATTTCTTTGCATATTTCTTTTAATGGGCTATTGCCTATAGCGAAGACAGTATTACATTTTCACATGCACTGTGTAACTTGAGGTCATATAGAACTATTCTATACCAAAAGCAACAGGTAAAAACGGCTTTGTGTGGCGGGGCACCTTTAAATTATCCAACTCCAAAAGCAACTTTTTAAACACTTCAAATGTGTATTTCAATTTTGGAGGATAACTGAGATTCAGCGAGTACACAAACCCCATGAGCAGAATGCAAGCATTAGTGAGTGTTTTACAACCACCCAATACCTCTGTACCATCAATCACAATGATGACATCAGTTGGGGGGGCACCCTCTGCAGCACTGCCCAGCACAAGGATCTTGATCACACTGTCTTTGATGTCTTGTTCGATGACATCCTTGGAGACATCCTGCTAAACACAACACAAAGAAGTGCCATGGTGGTCAAAAACTGCACAACCCACAAATCCAACTGCTGCCAATTGTAAAAGGGGTAGGACAGACAGACGGACAGACACACACACACACACACACACTCACCTGGTAGTCTTTAATGAGCTCCTCTGTCGATTCTCCCAGGAAATGGATCAGACAACGGATGACCGCATCATGGCTATCGATCTGTAGCTGTATAAAAAAAGAACATAAATAACTACAATTCTTAAAAATGAAGGGAACACCAAATCAGCCTGTCCACTTGGGAAGCAACACTTATGGTGAATCCATTTCATCTAATTTAAGAGGCAACAGGCGGACATGACATCCCCTAAAAATGAGTGATTCTGTAGGTGGCATCCACAGACCAATTCTCTGCTCTGCTCCTTTTAGGCTTGGAATTTTCTCTAGTCATCCAGCCTGCTGCCTTTTAAATTTGCCAAACAGTAGGTGACGGAGTCACCATCAGTGCTGCTTACAAAATTGCTGACTGCAGGTGTAATTCATTTGGGAAACAGAATTGTGTTGTTTTAGTGTTACCTTTAAAGAACAGTGCACCGTACTTCCATAACGAAATGTCTTTTCTGAATTGAGAAGAGCTGATCAATACCTCTCTGAGCTTTGTGCGTAATCCCTGTCAGTCAGACATCCTGTTTCTACGACTTTCTTTATAGTGCCCATTTTTATAGCACAGACAAATAACCACATTGACTTTTGTGTAACTTAACTTAGATTCGTGTAACTGGTCAGATAAGCAAATCTAAACAGGGAAAATGTGGAAGATTTAAGTCGCATCTAACTTCAGCCCATGCTGAGCATTGCAAAATACTAACAAAGCTCAGAGGTATGGATCAGCTTGTTTCAATTCAGAGAACATCACATTTCATTAAGGAAGTAAGGTGGACTGTTCCTATAAGTTTGAGCAGTTTACAATGGATGCTACCCAGTATACAAGCACAACTGAACAAGTGTACCATTAGAGAATGCGTGGTGATCACACTGGTCAAACAAACCGGCTCTGCCATGATGGACATGACGTGCATCCTTACAAAATGTGAGACATATGGAACAGGCAAGTGCACTCTATACATGGGTTTCCTGTTAGTAAACAATCCCCGTCTGCACGACCCTGGCTGCACACTCTTCAACCTCTAGATTGTTGGAAACTGCGGTCACTCAAACTGCCGTCACTCGCTGCTTAGCATCTTTCCCCTTCTCACATCACAAATGTTTTTAAATGGGAAACCCATGTATAATATAAAGATAAATGCTGTTACAAATGACCAGATTGATCTTTATTTTTTACCTGACTGAGCGACTCCAACACGCTTTTCATTTTTGTGCCTGCAGCCCCTCCCTTGGTCTTGAAAATGGTCAGGAGTTTTGGAGTGTAGCAATCCATCTTCGTCAAAAAGGTTTGGTCCAGGCGGATAGCTGTGATCCTCTTGAACTCCTCCTTCACCTAAAAACAAACAAAGACACAAGCACACAACACACAGGCACACACATTAAAATGTTTTAGCTTAGAAATGTTTTTACAAGCTCATTTTGGATGGATACATCAATGATTTAAAACCTTCCAAATAAATTTACTTCAAAATATCTAATGACCTACTAACTGACATGAAAGTGTGGCACAAACATTCACATTTACCTGAGAGTCATAGAAAAGGGCAGGCCATCTCTCCATGACATCTGGGACAGCAGGCATCTGGTTGACAACCTCCAACCGTCGATATGGGAAAGTCTTCTCCATTTTCTCACTGATAATCTTGTCATTGTTGGTCTTTTTCACTTCTGTGAGTAGAACCACCCTCTCTTCTTCCAGTGTTTCTTTTGTTTCTCCAAGTGGCAATGGTGGCAAATAATTTACTTCAGCCTTTTTGGGTCTTTTGAGGCCTTTGGGACGGGAAGTCATCTTTCTTGAGTTCACCTCTAGCTCTGGACAGGCAATTTGAAGCCCTCTTACTTTTGTCCGGTAATTGCCCATTTTGTACTTGATTCTTTGTTGCCATCCATACATGCCATTGAATGAGCCTGGCTCTTTGAGGCACGGATACTTCTCAGCCAAGGCCTCAACTACGTTCATCACTTGGATTCCTGATGGGTAAGCTGCGTAATGAAATATTGTCTCAGCCAATTTCTCGAGAACCCTGCTCGTCACTTTCGGGTTGTTTAACAGGGTTCCATTGGCGTGGTAAGCTCTGTTTCCTGCCTCCAGCAAGAGCTGAATATCAAAGGAAAATGGTGGAATTTCAAACTGTCTTGGCCATGCTTGGGAACGGTATGATGCGGGACTTTCATCAGATGATGAAGAGAGCAAAACGGTGTCCTGAGATGCTAAAGATGTGCATGACATGACGTCTGATTCTGGTAAGTGGTCATCATTCTCTTCCAATGCACTGAGATTTACAATGACTGGTTCAACTTGGACAACTTTCAGGGTACCCATGTGTAGCACATCTTCTATGGAGGTCAATGTGAAAAACTGACCCCCAAACTCCATATCTTGATACATTAGAGTAAAGCCATCTGGAGTGCTGAATGTGCTCTGGATGACAAGCTTGAGATCCTGTAGAGAGCTGGGGATACCTGATGGCAGAAACAATTTATGCACTGTATAATCATCAAAGATGATCCGTAGCTTTGCCGGGGTGGACATCTGAGCAGGCAGGGAGACACTGAAAAAAAAAAAAAAAAAAATCCATTTAGTTCATTCTGACAAAAAAAGTCAATCAAATCCCATTGCTTATTCAAAAGGGAGTGTTGATGTGGTGTTTGAAGGTAGCAACTCGTCGTCCTGCGATAGTGTACATAGCCAGGGGATAGAAATCAAGTAGTTCTTTGGGCTCAATTATTTATTATTTAGCCCAACATATCCTACTATACAAACATTTTAATAACCTAAAAGAGTTGGGCCACACAACCACGAGGTCAGCGCCATCTTAGCAACGGCTAACAAACCATTAGCTAAATAATTTTTAAAATCGGTTTCTAAAGACGCCTATTCATGGCTCAGATCATTCTTCTTCTCCTCCAACACTCACTCCTCATCAATTTATCAACTTACACCTGCTATTATTATAAAACTAACATGTTTAATACTCTCGTCATCAGAACCAAAGCCGTGCTCATCACACTACTCTAACCAGCTAGTTCTACCACCTCAGTGACCACTCAGCGTAGTCCGTCTACCCTCTTGATTTTAGGCATAGTCTTTCCCGTAAACTCCTGACCTTAAATAAGTGAGTGGTAAATGCTGATTGTGTTAAACCGATTCGCAACTGAAACAACTGACGGTTATTTAGCCTTGCAATATGATTCCCATTATGCAAACGGCAATGTAGCTTCTAGCCTAATCAACTAGATAGCACACACCTGGCTTGCTAGCAACTCCACTAGCTAACTAACCACCCGCGAAAAACGGCTCACAGCACCTCCGTTATTGTTAAAGCAATTTCACCCAATACTTCGTCTTAGTATCACTGTCCTACTTTCAATGCAGCAGAGATATCAAATCGTCGCATCAATACCACGAAAATCCAGATACCATGATAGTCTGAGCGAATTAGGGTTGAAGGTGGAAGTAAATATAGCCAAAGCATATTTGGTATCAATTGAACCGCAATTTTATGTAGATTTATGATATCAGGTGCCTGCAGAGCCAAGATTTTCCAGAAAAAAAGTTATTGAGCTTTGAGTGGACCATTAGTCCAAATGAATGGGATTTGGGTGGATTTTGTACTACTACTACATTTTGGCCTGAAGCATGAAGGGAGGACTAATTTCACCATACATCCTATACATTTTCTGAAAGCAAACACCTTCAGGATATTAAATAGCATGATATGTTTGCCATTGAGGTATGCTCCACCCTACTCATTACAATAAATCCCAAAAATTAAGAAATTTGGCATTTGAAAAATTGGCCATTTTTGGTGACATTTAGGCCAGTGGCATGTAGGGGAAACATATTAGACCCCATAAACTATATATTTTCTGAAATCTTATATGCCCAGGATTCAACCTGCAAAATCTTTTCCACATCCTACCCCTTTATTATTTTAAAGCTTATGCCTATTTTGGTGGAATATTAAAAAATATGGGCATTTCTTGGACAAAAGTGCCTATGGAATATATTAGAAAGTAATAAACCTTGACTAGTAATACTTTTCTTGAAAGCAGGGAGCTTTAGGATCTCAGTAAACATAAATTTAGACAGGTTCCACCTCCTTCCTCCCCTTGATACCCATTTATAGGTCAGCGGGTATTGGTGATTTTGGTGTAAAGCCAATGTATTTGGAGCTGAGGCGTTGAGAGAAAGCTATTCTACCCCTTATGCTATACCTTTTCTGAAAGCTTACATGCACAGGGTGTCATTTAAAGTGAATTGAGACAGGTCCCACCCTCTTAATCTTTTCACTATCCATGTATAAGGGTGCATTTGGGGCGAATTTGACTAGCGTATAGCTCATTAGCATATTAAAATTCTTTTTAAGGAAAACTTGTAATACAAAAAATGCTACCTTCCATGGGTACTTTCATTATATAAAGTTTTATTTTGATAGGACCAAAGGAAAAAAATAGCCCTATTCAGACCTATATAATAATCATTATACCATGGCCTATTCAAAGCCCTATAATTTTTTCCCGGTACAAATTGGTGCTGCAGGCACCCCAAATTCTTAATCTACAGAAAATTCTGCTTCAAATGATACAAAATATGCTTTGGCTATATTTACTTCCACCTTTGACCCTTTTTTGGGCTAATTCGCTTAGACTATGATCCTATGGATACTACTCTACCTAGGTCTATGCTGCAATATTTCATTAGCTACCCCAAAACGCGTTCAAAATGAAGTAGCAAAGCTCGAAAATTAGATTGATTTGAGTGTGCTTACCTTAACCGTGATGAATTTCCTCACTTTCAAACGTCTGGGAAGGGGAAGCACCGACAACCAACAGTGATAGAATTGAATGCACGTTAAATTTAATCCGCGACTTCTACCTCAAAATCTAACTTGGCATCAAGGTTCAAGTTCATCATCACATGCGACCTGGGGCATGCGTAACGTCTGACGTCACACCAGCCTAACCAAAGTTCTTTCCTGGCCTGACTGGCAACAATTTACTTGCATTTCTGTAGTTAATGTAATGATCACAACATTGCAGTATTTTTTACTGCCGTTATCACAGTTAAATTTACTGAATGTATTTAACTGAATGTGAAGACACACAATTACACAGACATTTCAAGCAATACACTGAATAACACATGACATGTTTGAGTAATTCTCTGAATTGATAAATTCATGTAGAAATTACTGTAATTGTCTTCATTGTATTTACAAAGCCAAAAAAACATTTTTTACAGTGCTCCTGAGCATTTATAAAGGAATGTATGGTGTCTTCACATAAAACTGTCCTCTTTTCCTTCTTTGTGTGAGTCATATTTAACAATAGTAACCCTCAGATGGGACTTCTAAAAGGTGATGTTGATGTATCACGTGCCAATCAAACAGGTTCCTATCTAACCCCACCTAATTTATAGTGTGTTTAAAAAGGGTGAAGACTGGTCACTCAGGGCAGATCTGCAGTCCCTTTGACAAACAACCAGCTGACACAACCAGGTGTTCAAGTAGAGGTAAGCAATGAATTTCTGTTACACCAAAATTAAATGGATAAAACTAAAACTCTAAGCCTGAAGCTGTTAAAGCATAACACCAGGAAATTCTAATTGTAGGACATCTTGAAATGTTAGAATAAGAGTTTACATCTGTTAGTTCACACATTGTTCACACATACTGTATGCTAACTTATGTTATTTCATGTATAACTGCTTTGGCAATACAAACACTTTCTTGTCATGCCAATAAAGCACCTTTGAATTGAATTGAATTGAATTGAATTGAATTGAGTCCTGATAGGATGCAATATAACAATGCGTTCAGTAGTGGACTCTTATTGTAATATTTCAACATGTTGATCGTAGGGAGTGTACAGTCTTCCTAAACATAGGCTAAAATGAACTGTGTGTTCTTGCCTTTTTGTCTGTCCATAAGTACAGTATATACAATTTTTCTCTTTATTTAGAGAAAGAGAGTATTCTGTCTGGAGATCGTATGACAAGACTAACCAAGGGTCATGGTTGGCAACTCACTAATTTAATTAATCAATTGATTTTTATAGATGTGACGTAGCTCATCTCTGAAATAACATACATAACAAAACTATAACAGTTATATGAAAGGAATATCTATATTCTGCGAGTTAAATCAATTATTGTGACAATTATGCCACAGATACTGACGTTTGTTTGGAATAGTTAAGAAACTAGAAATCGCATTGTCTTGTCATGGGTTGGTTTCGATGTGAATGGTTGAAGCAAGATGACAGACCAGTGGTTTGTCCAATTATATGCAAGGTTTTTTGATGACATCCATTTCTGAAACAACTCTCCTATGAAAAACTTTCAAATGGAGGAGTGCAGCTGCTTGCATAACGAATCATCTAATATGAGTGAGGTTAGGCTACGTGTGCGGTGCCTCTTCTGTTGTTCGACTGACAGGCACATAGCTTTTTAATCTCCACACACAGAAAAAACAGGAAAGGCATTCCAGTTGTCTCATAGACTGTATAACCAGTGTTAGGAAAGCTACTTCTAAAAAGTAATTACATACAGTTACTAGATACTGCTTTAGTAACGGCATTACTACATGGTAAAAGTAGCTAGTTACTGAAAAAGCAAAAAATAACGCCATTAGTAACTCTGTGGAAGATCCATAGTTTACCAGGAAAATTAACAGCCTAAGTGTAATCTATAGGTCTATTTTAATGGTGATTTTTTAAAATTTAGGCTATACTGTAGCTCCCAAATATTCAGATTCAAAAGGTTTTTATAGTTTATAGGCTGTGTGACGCACAGACGTCTGTAGCCTAGGGGCCCCTACACACCTTAATCCACCCCTGCCTACCGTCAATCAAAAAAATTAACAAGCAAGAACAAAAAATGTCATAAAATCTCACCAATACAGGGGTAATTGTTTGCAAAACAAAGAATAATAACAAGAGCTTATCATTTTAGGAGAGGTGTGTTGACTGACAAGGTAATAAATGTGACTGAAAGTGACTGAAACATGATTGAAAGTACTGGCATAAATAACAGTGGGATGGGCCAATTGATTTACTCCATATTTAGCCATTTAACCATGTGACAATGAAGCCAGAATTCGGGGGAAAAGAATGCCATGTATAAAACTAATAAGAGAAATTGATTTAGTTAAATGCTGACATTTCTTGTAAAGGAAAGCTATGGATGCATCCGCAAATTATAAATGCTCTACATACAGATGTTTGCATTCTTTTACTAAATGTCATGATTCTTCACATTAGGGCTTGGCTGTCTGACTTCAACTGACTTCATATGTTAGGAGCTGGAGGAGATGGCAGTTCAACCCAAGGTAAAGGAATTGCTTCCATGAAGCAGTTACTTCCAAAATTCCATGATGAAAAAAGGTGGAGGCTGCTCCACTGTTCTTGTCTGTTGGCTAGATGGAAAAATTATGCCAAAGATAAAAACCCGCTTTGCTGGGCTGGTCCAAGCCTTTATGGGCCATTGTAGAATCTGGTAGCAGCTATTATGGATGGAATTTCTAAAATGCAGTTTGTCTTCATATATACTTGAGACCTTTCAGTATTCACCTTATTGGACCTTGTGTCTTTTTTTCTTCCGCGTTTGCCCTACGATTGTGTTGGAACTTCCGTTAGATGCTGCCTCTCATTCAAATCAACATAATTTTCATGAAATACCATGATCACAAAACTCCTTATTGTAGCCGTTTTTATTGCTGAAAACATCATTTTTTATCTGGCGACGAACTGTTCTAACTTTACTGATGGATATACTGAGCACAACTTCATAGTGAGACCACTTATTTTAGACCGTTAAAACACCAAGTATCACAACGCTAAGTCAATGCGTTGCTAGACCGGATGTTGAATGACCAGGGGCGCCTGCAGGATTGAACTGTAGGGTACGCACAAATGCCCCCCCCCCCCCCCAAAAAAGTGTTTTTTGTGAATTTTAAAATTTACCTACATGAACATTAACTAGCCTACATAGACTATGAACGATAAACTCGACAGTGAACTTTTGTTGCATTCACACACACAAATGCGCGCAGGCGGCACTGCGTTACTTGAGGGGAAGGACGTGTCTTGGACAAATGGAGACTCCTGGTTCTCACATTCGCGGAGGGTTCATTTGGGTTTGTGAGCAGCCTATCCTGTTGAAGGTAGAGGACATCATGCATGTGTGATACCCTCCCTACGGGGAGACAGTGACTACGCCACCCCTTAAGTTATACCTAGAGTTAGGGGAACTCTGAAGCAGAAAACAGCACTACCACTGATTACAAGTAGAACATCTTTTTTATTTATAAATATCTGTAAAGTTCATTTCCTTTCTTTTGTTAAGGTAAAAATTATTCACAATTACACAATAAGACAGACTATAAATAGACATGGACACCACCTAGTGGCTGCAATTATCAGTCTCTAGCGCAGCCTATAGTTATTCCAGAGCGCTCAAGTTAGACACAGTAGAGAACGTGATTCAATTGTACACGGCAATTCAAGTGTTAAAACACTGCATATCATTCAATACACTATAAACTCCACCACAAGAATACACAGCAAATAGGCTACTATATAATTCACGGGCAAAGCCCCACACCACTCGTTATAGATGAAGGCCCTTAAATACTACAAGGCCGGCTAGATGAGCGAATAGGCCAGCCATAACGAACAGATATAAAACACAGACAAGGAAACAGGAAACAAAGAAAATAAATGAAAGTAGCCAGCCAGCACGCCCCCTTCTCTACGTGCGCAGCCGACTAGCTACAAAAAAAGGAATAACCATACATAGGAACATACAATCCTTGAGCAGAGCGCAAATAAAACAAAACAAAACAAACAACTAAAGTAAAACAAACAGCGGCTAGTAGCGTTAATGCGTGAACCCATTGGATCGCTTTCCAAACAGTGCGTCTTTTTTCCTTCCCCAGCTGATCGCGGCCCGTCTTCTGTATTCACCTTATGCAGCCCCGCCCCTTTTCGTCTTTTTTTCTTCCGCGTTTGCCCTCCGATTGTCTTGAAACTTCCGTTAGACGCTGCCTCTCATTCAAATCAACGTAATTTTCATGAAATACCACGATCACAAAACTCCTTATTGTAGCCGTAGAAACACACTTTTTACTGCTGAAAACATAATTTTTCATCTGGCGACGAACTGTTCTAACTATATTGATGGATGTAGTGAGCACAACTTCATAATAAGACCACTTATATTAGACCGTTAAAACACCAAATATCACAACGCTAAGTCAATGCGTTGCTAGACCGGATGTTGAATGACACCTCATCATTTACCTCACTCACGTCAGATCATGCGCTACGTAACGTTCGTAAGGCACTTCCGCGCAACGATCTGATGTCGAAGCCCTTCAGAGCCATTTCAAGCCAATTATTCTCTAACCGGACCAATCAGGGCTACTGGCTTCTGTAGAGGGTGTGACGTAGCGAAGAAGCAACTGTTTTGAATCCAACCAATCCAACAAACGTAACCAGCGTCATCGGTTGGTTCGATGTGGTTGGCTGAAGTGTACGTCAAGTAAATTGATGGACAAGCCGTTTGTCCAGTTAGATTCAAGGATTTCTGGCTCCTGAAATAAATCGTCTATCGCTGAGGATCAGATGTTCGCGCGTAGCGCTACATCTGACATGAGTGAGGTAACCTCATCATATTATCATGGCCTAGAACAGGAGGATAAAAATAATGAAACAAAGTTAAATAGCAATTGCTGCTAATTTCCTTTTTTATTCTATTTTTTGCAAAACTGTTATGGTAATTATAGCATGGTATTGTAGCTATTAGTTACTCTACTATATGCATGTCTAGCTTCTATAGCAAAGGAGAATATCTGAGCCCCAAACCCCTCCCCTTTCTTGTGTGTGAGACTTCAGCACTGAGGTCTGAAAGCAGGCAAACCTTAAGGGATTTGGGGTGTTCATTTTCTGCAAATGGGTGATAAAAAACTCTTCTGTTCAAATTATAGGTCTATATCATAATGTGTAGTGATTGTTTTGGTTTAGTTTTATTTTTTGAGCTCTTGGTTATTAGATGGAACTCCAGCAGCCAAGTTTATAACACCAGATAGATATTTAAAAATGGGGGGCGATCTTTACACTGAAATTGAACTTGCCCTTATTCTCAAGCAAGTACATTACAAGTGGCACCAATGCATGCGTCTGGATGTCTACTTTAATTTGATACCAAATACTTCTATTTTAGGCGGAGATATACCAGTACCAAAGTTTCCAAAAGACAATGAAGCAAAACCGGATCACCCGCGATTGTAATTTTTGGCGCTCACGTGCGCAATAATAATTAAAAAAAACTTCGGAGTGCCCGTGATGCCACCCTCCCGACGATGGCGCCCTGGGCGACCGCCCATATTGCCCATGCCAGAAACCGCTCCTGCTCCCACACATGCATGCATTAATTAGGTCTAAGCGCTTTGATGATGTTGCTGTTGTTTTGAAATGTAGGCAAGCGAAGATTTCGCACAACCCAGGAAATTGTGATATTGTCGGGTTGGATTAACAATATTATGAATGAAGTATGCTTATTTCGAAGGAATTACTGGCGTGGTTTAGACTTCACCAACTTCTTGCACTAGCTGCCCGGTGTAGGGACAGGGCCTCTCCCCCTCCCCTTTCCCTTCCACTGGCGTGCGAAACGAAGCAAGTACAGCTTGCTGCGGCCTGTAGGACGGAGGGCCGACTCCGCCCATGGCCATGACGTCACGGCCCATATCCAAGACGTCACAGGGGACTGCATAAAGGCTACGGCCTCTCCATTTCGTTTGAAGATGATTGTTAATATTGTTTCGTGCATGAAATATTTATCATACGACCATTACAGAGGAAAAGAAATCTAAAAGAAATATATAAAACTTAGAAGTTAGAGTTCATTACGCTACTATGGTGTAAAACAGACTTGTAAAACAGACAAGACATTTGTGAAAACGGAAATGTATGCCTATTCAAACATCCGTGAGTCTACCGGATTTTTACAGTAACTCACGGATGCCCGCGAGTGATGTAAAATCAATGGGTTGAGAATATCTTGCGCCGTTACGGTAAAAATCCTTTGAAGTGGAGCAGCGCAAATGAGAGGCAGTGAGACAGAGGTGCAATGGAGATAGAGCTCCCGAGTAGGCTATTGTTGACAACATCAACACATCCGATCAGATACAGAAACATTCATATAATGACGTTTTTAATAGTTGTTTCTGGGGCGAAAAAATACAATTGGAAACTTTGCAGCACAGTGACAGAGAAGATGCCATGATGACCATTGGCCAAGATGGACCAGTAACTCGGTTAAGACGGGAATGGGATATTTTACTTGTCTGATGTGGATTAAACATTGGTAAAATATTTATATAATATGCATGTATTTCATAAATAAATCCTTTACGTATTTAACATAAAGACGATAGTGACAGGTCATGCATGTTCTCCTCTTGCAGCAAACGCTGCCGTGTCTCACATTTCAAACCAAACTTTCGTGCCGCTGCTGGTGACGTCCAATCAGAGGCCACGGCGTTGTGTGACGTACTGGACTAGGGCGGAGCTGGCCGGGCCAGCCACGCCCTCCTGTTTAGTGCTGCAAACTGCAGCGAGATGCTTCTCAAACGAAGGGTGCCCACGACTGGCCCATTATGAGAAAATTATAATGCATAGCCTAGAGTGATATCTGCGTGGCATGAGCACTCGCCAAAAAGGCTAGGCCCTACAGCTTTTTTCGAGCTTTCAAACAAAAGAAAATAGGCGAATAGCCTACATGAAAACATTTATCACAAATAGAGACTACAGCTAAATCGCATCATGTTGTCGATAGATACAGCCATGCAAGCCTATTGACTCCTAAAAATAAATTTGCCTATTGACACATTTAAAACATTTCAGTAGGCTACTTTCCAGAACTTGACAAATCTCATGACAAATGACAAATCTCTCTGCTCGATTCTCTCTCTCTCTCTCCCCCAAGGTACGCACAGCCGTACGCCTGGAGGCGCCACTGCGTCACGGCAGCCCCCATGTTTACCCGCGGAATAAGGTGAATAAACTGCATTACATCAGAAAATTCCATATGATAAAATAACCTTTGTATTGGAGAATAAAACACTGTTACCTGTCAAAAAAGATTGCTGAACATGATAACATATAACAGTAGGACTATTTTTAAACATTTACATAAGAAGAGTACCACAATAAATAGCAAATTATTCAATACTTAAAGCTGTATTTTGCAAGTCTATGTAATTCCGAGACTTGGGCAATTTTTTTTTTTTAAATAATACAACTCTCTAGTCCCTCCCCCAGTCTCTATGTGCTTCCCAGTGGCCTCTCAAACCCCTCCCTCGCTGTAGCAGATTGTCAGCGGCTTGCTCACCGTTGTGATCGACAGGCAGCTGTCCCTCCCTCCGAACCTGATTGGTGGAAGGCTACAGGGAGCGCTGGATTTTTGCAACCACGATAACAGGGTTTAGATGGAGCTAGAGAATTGTTTTTTTCCTACATAGCCTTTTTCATGTGCTACTTCCAGAATAACATGACAATTCTACGAAATTTGACTTTAAAAGAGTTGTCGAATACAGCTTTAAAAATTGTGCACAATTTTATTGCCAATGATATTATAATATTATTGCTATTGTCTTTCCCCCCTAATGCAACAGCCAAAGTCATCAAAGGAAGAGCTGTCTATTGTCTCTTGGAACACTTGTGGAATTAGAGACACAATTGATTTCCCAAACAAGCTTAATGACATAAACAAAGAACTGAAGAAGCTGGAAAGTGACATTGCCTTTCTCCAAGAAACACATATAGGACCAAACAATATTGACAGTATAGAAAAGATCACAGACTGGGACTGGCGCTCCGTCTTTACAGTCCATCATCCTCGAAGCAAAGGAGTGGCTATTCTGATTAAGGAAGGTCCAAATTACAGATATGAATTTCATGATGAGGACTTTGGAGGCAGTTACATTGTTCTTGTCTGTCAGCTACAGGGAGAATACTTCACACTTGTTAATGTGTACAACCATGCTAAAGATAAAACCGTACTTAAACGACTGACATCATATTTACATGCCGTGGCTAAGGGAACTTTAGTGATTGGTGGCGATTTTAACACCATCTTACATTATGACTTTGACAGGAAATATCCAACAGGACATACAGAGCCTCTTAGGCCATTCCTGGAGGAGTTCATCTCCTCCCTGAATCTGGTAGATACTTGGTGTCAAAAAAACAACATCAAAAGACAGTTTACCTGTTTACAAAGGAAGCGCATTAAACAGAAACGAAGAACCGAAGAAAAATCACCGAAGAAAAAGGAAGGAACACACACAAAAAAAAGACCTAGGAAAACATTAGACACAGCATCTCGTTTAGACATGTTCTTTGTGCCACATGACATGATATAATACGGTATGTTAAAAAGTGCAACATTTACGAAAGCTACATCTCCGACCATTACCCTGTTCTTTTAAAAATCCTTCTTCTACCTAAACCCCTGCGAAGAAACCATCCTCCTATCACAGTCAACACAAAGGCAACTTTGGGGAATTCAGGGAAAGTGCCAGGTGAGATCAGTGGAGCAGAAGTCCTTGCAGCAATTGACTCCCTGATACTTGACAAAAGTAAGTTCACAGTCCACAAAATGCATACCATAATAAACAGTCTAAAGTTGACATTTAATGGCATCATCAGAAAACCCGCACTACGAAACACATTGCAGCCTAAAAGTACTGAAAGCTTAATCCTCCACACCATACTTGCCAGGCGTTTGGAGAAATACCTCAGGCCGTCATTTAAAAGCAAGAGCTACAAAACTGTATCTGGCAAAAATCTGGTTACTATTGGCATTGAGAAAATTCCTCAGACTTTCAAATGGGATCACCTAGAAAAAGCTTTCAAAGTGCTAAATCCAATCTGTCATGCTCCACCACGCATTGTCAGCACTCTTAAGTCACTGCTTATGAAGCTTGATGGGGAGATTGAACTCCAAGAGTACTCCCCTCTCACTTCTGCCATACTGACATTGTCTCTAAAATGGTTGGCCGACTGCTTGAAAAAAGAGTTGAAAGAGAAACAGGTGGATGTTTGCCGCCATAGATTGGGTGTGGTGGTCTATATGCAACCAGAGAAGCTGGAAAAACTGGGAAGTGCAGTGACAAAATTCCAACGATTAATGAAGATCGATCTGAAATATGAAGTGGATGAAACATGGACGTCAAGTGCTGCAAAATAGATTCAACTTGTATGTTGAAAACACAACTGTTAAAAGGCTGAGGATAACTACTCATTTGTTTTGGTGGTGCTTGCTGTTATAACAAGTATGGCAGGAGTTAATCTTTACAGACAGATTCTCTAAAACACTATCCTGCATTTTACTGTCCCAAATTCTCTAAAACACTGTCCTGCATTTTAATCATTCTGCTACTTCAGGAAATCACAGGTGTAACGACTGATATCATGGTGTAGGTTTCACTTGTCTTGTGATTTTGTTGTTGTTGTTCATTTTTGTTTTTTACTTTTGGATATTTTGTCTCAAAATTACAAAATTGAGGAAAAGTTTCATCATGATTTTTGTGAATTTTCATGAATGAATTTCAGTAATCCAACGTGAAACGTGAAACTACTTATATTTAATGGATATTTCTAGTCATTATTTGTGTTAATTGTGATGATTACGGTTTATTATACATTCCCTTAGACTTGTAGTATAATTGTGCTACATCTTATTATTTTTCATTATATCTTTACATCCACCCCGCTGTACTATAACCTTATG
Organism: Sardinella longiceps; assembly: GCA_027497455.2. Taxonomy (NCBI): domain Eukaryota; kingdom Metazoa; phylum Chordata; class Actinopteri; order Clupeiformes; family Clupeidae; genus Sardinella; species Sardinella longiceps. The sequence continues at coordinate 24,661 of JAODXP020003126.1, forward strand.
TTATCCATGATTTATCCTTTGTGCCTTATTACATTACTATGGCTTAATAAAACTATTTTTATATGAAGTTCCAACGCAAAACGAAATGTCCTGTATAACAAATTTACAAAAAATTAGTTAAATCCTTCCTGCTCTGTGTGGAGCCACTATAGGCCAACTAATAATGTTGTGAACAGTTTGGATTCCAGTGTCTTGCTCAGGGGGCCCCTCAAACCTGTAACCGCCTGTTTGCCAAACGGCACCTCTATAACCTTTTCCACCATCACTCCAATATACAGTACAGAAATACTCTATATTTATCATTTTACTGTAAACTTCATTAAAACTTTGACTCTAAATTGATTGTTTTGCCTTGTTTTTACTTGCTAATAACAATCTCATTGCATTTAAGTAGAGGTTACTTCGAAACTATTTACAAAAATATTTCCAAAAATTTATTTTTTGGGGGGTTTGCATCTGAACTCTTCATATGCTTTACTATGAATACAATATTCGTAAGTATATACTTATGTATACAGTACACTTGGATTTAGAAAACTGCTGTTATGAGAGGGACAGAGAAGTCAAGTGTGCAAACCTGAGAGTCAAAATGCTCCTGCGCAGGGGTCACTAATCAGGCATACTGCCAGTGCCACTGTTTTTTTCCCTCTAGTATAACTAACAATTTCAATTCTATGATGTTGCACAACTCTTCTTTCTTCCTTGTTGTCTTGCCATGAAACATGTCTAAAACAAGTCATATGTTGAGTTGAGTAGTCTTTACAGGTATTTACACTAAAGCACAAAATGTGGGATTGTGAAGACACTTGGACACGTTCAAGTTTGCACTGCTGTGAGCAGGGGCGCTGCCAGAAATTTTGGGCCCTATGTGAAAAAACTATTTTGGGCCCCTCAGATATAGATTTTAATATTAAAATTTTCTCTGGGCCCCCCTGTTAGTGCCAGGCCCTTAGAATCACCCTAACCTTTCCCCCCTAGCGGCACTCCTGGCTGTGAGAGTTCTGACCTAAGACTGCCCTCTAGAGGCCACAAGAGTAGAGAGACACTTGAAGGTTAAACACAGTGACTTCTACAGCAGTGCACGCACACACATACGCGCACACACACACACACACACACACACACACACACACACACACACACACACACACGCGCCTCTGATAAATGAGGGGTGACACCCTTTGTCCCATCCAGCCCTGGGTCAGGTAATTACCGGAGTACAGAGCGCCTGACATCCCCTCCGCCAAGGCAATGTGGTCACAGACACAATATAAATTCCAGATCATGTTCTGAATCACCAATCGCCACCAAAATCAAATCAGTTGTCGCTTGTCCCAATATACACATTGTCCAAAATTTCATCCAAATCCGTGCAGTACTTTGAGTTATCCTGCTTACAGACAAACAAACAAACAGACAGACAGACAGACAGACAGACAGACAAATCAACACGACTGAAAACATAACCTCCTTAGAGGAGGTTAAAAATTAAGTTAATTAAAAGTGTACTAGGTCTAATGGTACCATAGTAATCGTACCTAAGTGACACTATCATACCCGAACAGGATAAGTCCTGTTGCACCAAAACACTGTGTATGTCTATAATCCTATGTGTATACCATGTTGTGTGTGTGTGTCTCTGTGTGTGTGTGTATGTGTGTGTGTGTGTGTGTGTGTGTGTGTGTGTGTGTGATCAGATATTTCAACAGGGGACAACTTTTTTTGTTCCCAAGCCTGGATATCAGGCGGAAAATCTGTCCTGGAGTCTGCAGGCGTGGCCCTTGAGGCCATAACATTTGGGTATCATTAAAACTTAGACCAAAGGTGAACTGAAACCAAAACCTAGAAGCATTTGTTATTTGCGAGAAACAAAAACGAAACACCTTTCTTAAAAGTAAACAATGAATTATTATGTCACATGACTTTCTGGTGTAAGGGATAGAGAAATACTACTAAAACACTTTCCTTAGGCATTTCTAAATCAGTAGGCCTACAGAAATCTACTCCTGCACTGTTAACTTTTGCCAAATGCAGTAACATATATATTTGAAACTGTTCTGGTATAAGCAAAATGTTCCTATAATGACAGTTCAAAAGCAGGCTTGTAATATATACAAATGTTAAGCTCATTGCACAGCAACAAATGGAAAAGGCTGATAGTCAGTTGTTTGGTTTTTTCAAGATCAGTTTGGAGTTTTTACTGTGATAATAACTTCTATTTAGAGACTCATGAAATAGAACTGCACACAAGGGGAGATGAATCAGCTTGCTGCCACCAATTAAGGATACACCCATAATCTTAGCATATCATTTATTGTAAAATGTCCTCATGTAGCCTCAATCTCAATTCAAATCATAATACCTGACATTTTATGGCTATTACGCATGAGGTACTAAATTCCATTAACTGCCCCGATCCAAGGGAGCTCCTCCTACTACAGATGAAGGAATGAGATTTTAATGAGATTTTAAATGCCATTACACACATACCATGTTGTCATATCACATGTACTCATACAGCCTCTACATCTGTCTTATCACACTGTGAAGTCTTACAAGACACAACAGGGTTATCAAGATTTGCTTGTGGGAGTTAAGGTAAGTGTATTTTTCATTAGTCCTTTAAATATGGTCCCTGCATTTTATGCTAAAGTGTTCTGACCTCGTCCATGTAGCCTACCCACAAATTATTACTTCTAATAATGAATTAAATCAGATTACTTGAAGCCAATGGGCCAAATGCTGGGACAAGTGGAAAATTGTGTAGGACAATGTGTGCTCAACAGAGCACAGAGACTCTCAGAGCAGAGAAAGTTTGTAGTATGACAGGTTGGCTCTGTGTATCAATGTAAATCACAGACAAATCTTTTAAAGGAATGATTAGTGTCTTCACAAAAAACTGCCCTCTCTTCCTGTGATTCTTTGTGTGAGTCATATTTAACCATGTGAATATAGTATAAGATAAGACTTCTAACAGACAATGTATCGCGTGCCAATCAAACAGGTTCCCACCTAACCTTATCTAAATTATAATGTGTAATTCAAAGAGTGCAGCCAGGGGTTCAACGGATATACATTGCAAGAGAGAGAAGTAAGCAAGGCATTTCTGTTAAACTAATTAAATAGTTGAAGCTATTAAAGTATAACACCTGTGAACCTTAATTGTATAGGCCATCTTGACATATTAGAATAAGAGTCTTATTCCTGAGTCCCATCCTGACCTGGATCATGACCATCGCCTTGTTCGGCTGACAGGAGCACAGTAGCTTTTTCATCTCCAAACAGGTCACCAAATTATAAATGCTCCACATACATGCATTCTTTTACTACATGTCATGATTCTTCACATTAGGGTGTGGCTGTCTGACTTCAAATATCATCTACCAGGAGGAGCTAGAGGAAATGGCAGATCAACCCAAGGTAAAGGAGTTGCTTTTTTTGAAGGATGCAAAGGCAGAGGCTGCTACACTGCCCTTGTCTGTTGCAACATATCCCAAAAATAAACTGGGACAGGGCTAACAAAAGGCTGTAAAAATTGAGTAAGACTAAAGACAAAAAAGGAGGACTCCTCAGATGAACAGATGCCAAGATGATTTAGTATAAAAAGAGCACTCTTTCTTGCCATTGTAGCATCTGGTTGCCCTTATGGAACTTATAAAATGCAGTTTGTCCTCATTATAAGGTAATATTTGAGACCTTTCTGGTTATAAAATGCTCCATGCATTACATCAGAAAACTCCATATAACCTTTATATAGGAGAGTTAAACATATTGTTATCAGTTCCCCTGGTAACAGGTAATTTTGCGTAGAAATTTAAGTATCATACTGTCTATAACTCTCCATAATAAGGTGCCACAATAAATGGCAAACTAGCCTAAAAATGATGCCTAATAGTATTGCAAATTCCTTCTTTTCTCCCAAATGCAACAGCTGCAGTCACCAAAGGAAAAGCTGTCTATTGTCTCTTGGAACACTTGTGGAATTAGAGACACAATTGATTTCCCCAACAAGCTTGATGACATAAAGAAGGAACTGGAGAAGCTGGGAAGCGACGTTGTCTTCCTCCAAGAGACACACATTGGACCAAAGAACATTAAGTTCATACGAGATGTAAAAGGCTGGCACTCTTTCTTTACTGTCCACCATCCTCGAAGCAAAGGAGTGGCTATTCTGATAAGGAAAGGTCTCAATTATAGATATGAATTACTTGATAATGACTCTGTAGGCAGATACATTGTCCATGTCTGCCAGCTAGAGGGAAAATACTTTACACTTGTCAATGTGTACAACCATGCTAAAGATACAACGGTTCTTAAGACGCTGACAGAGTATCTACATGAGTTTGCTAAGGGCATTTTAGTGATTGGTGGGGATTTCAATACAATCTTACATTATGACTTGGACAGGAAATGTCCAACTGGTCACATCGGATCTCTAAGGCCTTATTTGGAGGATTTCATCACCTCACTGAATCTGGTGGATGTGTGGGGTCACAAACATCCCCTGAAAAGTGCTTTTACCCGTTTTGAAGAGACTAGTCAGGGTAAAAATGTAAATAGGCCTACACTGAAAACATCGCCAAAGAAAAAATATAAGGAAGGCACAGCCAAAACCAAAAAGAGAAAGAATCAATGTGAGACAGCATCTCGCTTAGACATGTTCTTCATGCCATATGATACTATTCAGTACGTTGAGAAGTGCTCAATTCGTCATGCTGACATCTCTGATCATGATCCTTTACTTTTAAAAATCTGCATTCAATCTCTGAGAGATCATCAACAGCCCAAGTTCAATATGCCTTTCTACCCAGCAGAAATGCTGCAAAGAGAGTCAAGTGAAGTGGCAGGTGAGATCAGTGGAGAAGAAGTCCTCACAGCTATTAAATCGCTGGTAGGCTGGAAGGGGATTCTAGATGAATGTCAGATTGTGTTAATTGATGAGACAGATAATGAGTTTCCTAGCCAAGATAAGAAAGCTACAATAACAGACAATCTGAAGTTGAAATTTAATGGCATGATTAGAAATCCACAACACATCACAACAATAGAGGATGGAAGTTTTGAACACTTAATCCTCACCACCATATTTGCTAGGCGTCTGGAACGGTACCTGAGGCCGTCATTCAGAAGCAGACGTCTAAAAGTTGAATTTGATTTGGTTGTCCTGGCAACTTTCAGCACAATCCCAGAGACAACCAACTGGAATTTCTTAAAGAAAGCACTCAGCGGACTGAAAATAATCCATCCAACTCACCCAAGTAATTTCAGCATCCTAAGGACATTGCTGTCCTCACAGGGCAAAGAGGAACTGGAACTCTCACTGCAAAACTCCCCCCTCGCCTCAGCCGTATTGACACTGTCATTAAAATGGCTGGCTAAAATCCTGAAAACCAATTTGGAGATATGTGAGGTGGATGTTTGCCGCCAACGTCAGTGTATGGTCCTCTACATGCATCGCAGAAAGTATAAAATACTGATAGGAGAACTGAGAGAAATCCAAAAGTTATCAAACATGAAGCTTAAAGTATATGTAGATGAGTCATTGTACAGGAGACCAGCTAAAAGTACTACGCCTACTGCTGGTGAGATTGGGTGCATCAGAAATCATGAGAATATCAAACCTGAAATTGAATTAAAAGAGGAGCCAATGATGGTAGATCTGTGACAAGCCAATAGGGTGACTGACCTAATAGGCCTATCAGACTGTTGGTAGATTCTTCTTTAGATAAAGCACGGAGGTATTAATAAACCTGGAGAAACATACCAAGTCCCGCCTCCCATTCATTCCAATGTGGAATGCTAGGCTAGTGAATTCATCCAAAATTGAACAAAATTTTCAGTTGTCTAGATGGCGTATCATGGATCTCACTTCTGACTCCATTTCATTAGGCCAATGAGGGCCCATGTTACTAATGGAGATGAGGGCGGCACACTGATGTGCACAGGGAGCTCGTTAGCATGAGCTGAAAGTGGAGCATTAACCAATCAGCATATGTCAAATGGAGTCGGATATGATGTAATTTCTGGAAAATGGCGACGAGGAAGTGCAATGTTAATTGGCGAAGCTAATCAGCCAAATCCTGACCCCCTGAGATAAAGACACCTCAAATGGATAGGTATTCTTTGGCTCACTGGATATGTGTAAATAAATAATAATAATAATAATAATAATAATAATAATAATAATATCATTTTATTAAAATATCTAGATACCTCTCAACATGCCGATTAAACAAGATGTGGTATTTTATTTTTTACACAGTTATAATTTACCAAAATAATCTGATGTATAAATGTGTATATTTGTATGCTTGGTCTTGCAGGACCTCATTGTAACTCTTCAAAATGAAATAATATGTATTTGTTTTGATGATACATGAATATGAGTGTGAAATGCTGCTCAAACAATAAACACTTGATCCTCTCAGATTGAATGTTCTGTACAGTAAGCCAAAGGGTTATAGGTTAAAATTCTTCTTTAACCTCAAAGTACCAATCAAATTTTTTCAGATTTTATTTGAAATCAGGGTCATATATATTACTGAAACAACGTCCTGCTGCAAATTGGTTTGTGATTGTGGTTTAATATAGAAGTAATTCAGTGAAAATAGTGAAATATAAAATCAGTGAACACCAACATGCAGTTGTTGCCTGCTGTGGGAGTTCTTGCATAGCACTGCCCTCTAGAGGCCATGGAAGTAGAATGCAACTTGAAGGTTAAACACAGTGACTTCCACGGTAGCACGCACACACACACACACACACACACACACACACACACACACACACACACACACACACACACACACACACACACACACACAC